>JABXWE010002238.1:0-35051 GCA_014611495.1 Limonius californicus | reverse complement strand
TCTAAATTTTCCCCGTGCTTTCTGGGACTTAGGGCTGTTTACCTAAATGCTGGAAAGCGAACTGCATCCAGTATAAAAGACAATACGTATTGATATCATTTAAAGAAAATTAGATAAATCTTGACTTTGAAGTTGTATGCATTACTTTCTTAGAGGATCGTAGTTTGTAATAAAATAAATGAATTTGAATAAATTAGGTCCACCTCGTATATATCGTAAACGTAACCTGATTTTAACGTATTTTTGCACTAGTTTTGGCAATTTTCTGCCATTAGTTCTAATGAGTTTTTCGATAACTTTATTCTTTATTTTAATATTGAATATGTAGTGTACTAGTTATAAACAATAGCATAGTGACGCCTATTAACCTAACTACGCCAACAATAGAAAATAATTATGTTGATCACTACAGTAGTCTCTTAAATTATTAAATTACTTATTTTGTAACGTAGTAAGTTTAGTAATGCTTTACTCATAATAATAACAGTAGGGTATGCCAACAATTATACGTAGACACGTTAACGAAAATTTTCCCAATATAAAGACTAGTCTACGACATCCTAAAGAATGGCCTGCTACATCACCAGATCTAACGTTAATTTATTATTTCTTAAGGCGGTATTTTTTTATGCGCTAATTAAATATAATTAAACATTAACACACAACAGGCAAGCCAAGCACGGTTACGCACCAACACGGTAACCCACAGAGTCGGGCCCTATTGTGCATACCACAAACTAGCTTAGCCTTGCTCCACACCGCCGCGATACTGCGCAAGCGGTACAAACGAGGATCATCATAATAATAATAGGAATAAATCTGATAATTTGAATGTTTTAAGAAACCACGTATCACAAGAAACGTGAGATAATCACGTTATACATATTTAAAGGCACGGGGCTAGTGAAAACAATAATTGGAGGGAAAGCGAGGCAGGTAATGCTAAGAAGAAAGACTACGATTGTAGTATACGGCACAGATAATAAATGACATGAAATGCCATCACTAACATTAGTAGAAAAGAAATTGATCTCCATTGACTGTATTTATTTATATGTTATTGATAACCTTCAACTAAGAAGAAGCGTCTTACAAAAACCAATACATAACACTAAAAAGAGATGGAAGTTGTGATTAAAAATGATTTTAATGACATCATACCTCTAACAAAGATGACGTCATCAACAAATTAATGACGTTCACAATAGCGTAAAAATGTAAATCAATTTATTTGTTTCGGGATTTTAAGATACCTATTAACAGAATATTCGGAAATTGGAATTTACTGCTTAAAATAGGTAATATTTTGTGGCGAATAAGATAAATAAACTGTTACTGATTAATTACATTTTAAGAACTGTTTTATTAATTATTATCTCCATCCCAATATGAGCAAATCTGTATAATACGATTATTATATATTAGTATTATATAAGTACAAATAGTTATGAACTCAGTCAGGGCTTTAGGGTGGGTGACCGATCTTGAAGAAGCCACATGTACCGGTAGTCATAGCTCCAACTTCAGGCTTGCGCGAGAAGGCGTTGGCATGAAGCAGTACAACTCGGTGATTAATTTACTACGACGTTTCTCCTTTATGGAATATTCCATTTGCTTTTGCATTCCGAAAACAGAAAACTTCTTGGAACCCGACTTGCAGACATTTTTAACAGATGAAGATCCAACATCTATTCAGCTATATCGAACAACACAGCAGTTTCAATAGCTATTTCCAGCACATTTAAATCGGACATTAGCAAGATGTTTTCATCTGTGGTAGTAACTTCTGTTAATCTTTATGACTCATGTTTCATATATTTTCTTATCGACGCACTTCTGCCGTACAAAATTTGAGTTCTGCGTATAAGTCTAAGTTAGTGTAGCATATATTTTAGAGCCGTTCTGTAATCTCTTTCGGAGCAATACCCTCCCGCGTTAAAAATTTAGTACTTACCCTCAGTTTAAAGCAGCCATGCTCCATTTTTCATAAATAACGGGTTCAAGAAATTTTGCCTGTTATGACAATCGTAAGATTGAAAACTTAAAATTTTTCCACTACATTAAATGAGCCAGGCTAGAAAAACTAGGAACGCCCCTCGTAGTGTAGTTATCTATAACAATACAATATCAGTTTCATTCTTTAAAATTGCATGTTGGCTAAATTCTGTTTTTCTTTCAAGCTGATTTAACTGCCGACGTGGTAGTTTTTGGTAAAGTTTACAAGAAGAATGGGAAGCAGCATATTAAATTTGAAACCATACAACTTTCGCTGCATATGACTAAAGCCACTGTATACTTCACCAACTTGATTAATGGTAATGAAGCTCTCACTGAAACTTTAAACCAAGCACTTAATGAAAATATCCAGAGTATCATAGAAGAATTAGGTCCAGTACTCGGAGATGTATTCGGAGGAATGGCAAAGCAATACTTCAACAAATTTTTTACCATGTTTGCCGTTGAGGAACTGTTTCCACAGGATTAATCGACAAACATAATAGATTTTGTTTTACATGTAGTTGTAAACTTGTTTATTAAAGTTATGTAAGCTTATAATGGTCTATTCTTTCTTTTAGATGAATCTTGTAGCTCTTCATTTAATTAAAATTATGTGATTCTAGAAAAATTAAAAGACGTACAGAGGTGCAATAGGCCCATTGATCATTATTCTTTAATTAGAATTTAGAATATCAAGAAAAAAAAACAAACATATTTCTTAACTTTTGACATACGAGGCTGTTTCAAATGAAATCCGGATTGTGATTATACTTGTTTATTTAATAACTGCATTGACAAAACAATGTTATCACTTTTCAATATAGTCCCCAGAAAATGCAGCCCACCTAAATCTCTTTTAAGTGCTCCAAACTTATGGTAATCGCTTGGTGCTAGATCGGGGGAATGCGGAGGATACATTGTCGTGTTGGAGCAAAACACCTTTTGACAGAAATCCGCGCCGTTTTGTCCTTATAGCTGGCTTCAGTTTATCTTTTAATAAGTTGAAGTATGAAGCACTATTGACTGTGGTACCCTTCATCATGTAATCTTCTACAAGTACTCCTTTCTTATCCCAAAACACAGTCAACATTAGCTTTCCAGCCGATGGAGCAGAGTTACATTTTTTGGGTTTTGGTGATGCTGAGTGACGCCATTCTTTTGATGATTGCTTACATTCTGGCTGAAAATGGTGAACTCAGGATTCATCACCAGCCACTATACGATTTTGGAAGACAGCTTCCCCTTTTTTATAGCGTAACAGAAGAATAGTACATGCTTCAATCCTTCTTTGTTTTAGTTTAGGCGTTAATTGCCTAGGGACCCATCTCGCACAAACTTTTCGGTGTTTCAACTACTCAGAAACAATATTATATGTAGAACCAATACTTGTTACGGGCCAAACGAGCTTTTTCGTCGACCCGTAACCGGATAGGTGGAAAAAGGCCTACCTACAGCTTGGCTCAGAGGAGTAGGGGCAGTTCACGGAAATCGCTTACGGGAGGAAATCTTCCTAATTGTGTACAGAGTAGGTCAAAATTAGTGGGCGCCACCTTCCAAATCACGGCTGATTGTAGGTTCTCGTGGAAGGCCGAGAAGTCGACAGCTTACGGGAATCGAACTTACCTTTATTGTGCCTCCCTCTTGTTTATAAAGCTTACAAAATTCATACACACACAAATACAGAATGCACAATAATAAAAGAGGCAGTCAATTTTAAAACACATATAATTAAATTATTAGAAATGACAAAAGTACAATAGAATGAGAGCAAATGGTGATTTTATAGTTCCATATTACAAGCTTTTAATCTGAACGTGCAAAACAAAAAAAACTCGCCGCCGCTGGCGTACGTCATTTACATTTTCCAAACACCTACGTGGCCAGTGACGCCGGAGATTACAGCAATGACACATTACATATAAAAAAAATTACTCTACACTTTGTAGTATACAAAAAAAGACAGTCGGCGACTGAAGGTCGCTTCTTGTTACATAAAAAAGGTTCAATCCTTTGAAATTTTCAAGCTGACGCGAAAAAGGGGTTCTTTCTTCACAGCACAAAGAAACTTAATTTCTTTACCTTGAATTTCGAACAGCGAGACGGAGCCAGGCAGAATGTCGGAAGTATTTTTCCAGAAGCAGGGCAAGTCTAGGGTATTTTCATATCCGGCAAAAATGTAGAGGACTTCGGGAAGGTTTCGTGACGAAACACTTGCTGCACAACCCTCGTAGTTCGTCGCAGCAACGGCACAGATACAGGAACAACGAATGGACTCGATACTAATCCGCCAAAGGCGATCGGCAAATTCCCAATGAATTGCTTTTACAGGGATAAATAATTCCAGCGTGATTTCTTTGAAATCCGAAACTTGTCGATATTCTGTTCACTCCACGGTGATACAGCGATACGAAACTACACGCGATGGATACCCATCGAAAACATAAGCCGCCCCTGCCGTACTTAATTTCTTAACGGCCCCCTTAGATGGAATTGGTGGACCGGAGTCATCGAGGATGTAAAATTGACTTTCGTTACGACCCCCGTAGCTGGAATGAGCGACCGGAGTCATCGGAGATGTAAAATTAACTGAAAAACTCTCGCGACGCAAACCTGCATCTCCCCCAAAATATTGCAACGTATTACGAAACACTTCCAGAACGAAATCAACACCTGTAACTTCCGATGATAAACATTTCCGAGAATTGTTTTTAAACGGCAAATCTAACCTACAAAGGGAATCTTCGAAATTGGTTTCGTCATAACTCAATCTTTAAGAACAGCAAAATAACCAAAACTTTTATCAACATACAAACAGCAATTAAAATAACGTTTTTAATTCTATGAAGCGGCAATTAGAGCATGACTAATTCTGACAGAGCGGCACAATCAAATGAACATATCATATTCACATTAATTTTTGAAGCAATTTCTTTTAGTTTTATGCGTCTGTTTTGTAAAATGAGCTCTTGCGTAGTTTTAATGTTCTTTTCAGTAATTACACGGTTTGCTTGTTCTGGTCGTGGTGCATCTTTCACAGTTTCGGTGCCGCTTTTAGACATTTTTGCCCATTCAAACACACGTCTTGAACGAGCTAAACAGCTACTTCCGTACTCCTTAAGAATTCTTGAATGAATTTCAGAAGGATTAACTCCTTCTGCAGTTAAAAATCTTATCACAGAACGCATTTCTTCGCTGGTGCAACTTTGAAGTGACGCCGTAGCTGTCACTTTTAACAGCCACAACTCTGATTCACATATCATAATCGGGAATATAAGTGTTTTTATAAGCTTCTTCTTGGTGTTGGTAGATACCATTGCCTTTCCAAATTCTCTTATTGCAATTTAGTATCTTCTTCTGATTTCCGGTGAGCTGCCTCCTTGGTTAGTTTTGAGAACCCCTAGATATACGAGATGCGTAAATTAAGTAATGAGGCTGATCTTATTTTTCGAATAATATTACAATTCAACATTGTCTCCTTTAAAGTAACTGCCTTGGGAAGCCACACAGTTCTGGAGACGGTTCTTCCACTCCTCACAGCAATGCTGGAACTCGGATACTGGAATAGACTTCAGCTGGCCGGTTACAGCGGTTTGAATGTTTTCCATTGTCCCAAAATGACGTCCCTTTAGGTTATTTTTCAATCTCGGGAAGAAGAAAAATCATAAAGACTCAAGTTGTGCGAATAAGGAGGCTGAGGAGCCACACGAATGTTCTTACTGGCAAAAAAATCGTTTATTGAAATTGTTGTGTGACAAGGCGCATTGTCGTGATGCAACACCCAGTTGTTCTTGATGTTTAGTCTCACACGCCTGACCTTTTTTGGATGAATGGGATAGATGGCGCAAGAAGGTACGTCAACCTTCCATTTGTAGTAGGCCAAATACACTTCAGATTAGATATATACATAACTTTGACCATACTTTCTGACAGATAAGATAGACAGGTAAACGGAGATAATAATCTGCCTCAGGTATTACTCAAAAGTCATAACCTTTTATTAGTACATACAAAAAGACAAATGGCCAGGTAGAGCTTAGCGTTATATTATAAATAGGTAGGTCCACAAAAAGAAGTTATACGAAAATAATAAAAAAATTATTTGATTAGCTATTTATAAATACATTAATTATGTCAAACTTACAAACTAAAACAACCTTAAAACTATTAAAAATTTATTTACATAGGGGATTAAAACAGCCTTAAATTTTTAGTGGTGTTTCATTTTTCTAAGTTTTTTATTTTTTTGAGAACGTGAGGTTCTTTTAATAAGTCCCGCTTCCCATGACGTTTGCTTTTGCAAACGTACTAATAACGTGTATTTAATTATAAATTGTCTGTGGCTAACATTCATCTAGTGCACTGACTCTCCACTGTCATTCTTCCTTCTGTTTACATAATCAGTTTTTAGTAATTGAGAAAAATTTAGAAAATCAGTTTGCTCTAATTCATAAACGATTACGGGTGGCTTTCGATGCACTAATCGAATCAAATTCGCCCAGTCTCGAGGAAGTTCAAGTTGTGCAGACGTGGTTCGTTAAATTTTTTCTATTATTGCATGGATTATATCTGCTTCCATATGAGTGTGTCCAGCTTCCAAGAATTTATGATTGATTCGTAAATTTCTTCCATTTCGATGGAGTTCATTAACAATTTGAAGCAGCCTTGTAGCAAAATATTTATTGCGATTTTGTCCACCACAAGAATCGCTGTACATATTAACGGTTTGAATAGATTCTGGTATATTTTTCAAATACTGGTATATACATGATCCTATTTTTTGGTCACCTAGGCCTGCAATAGTTTCATTCCATAAGTAACAAATTGCCGTTGATATGCCTTTTTTAGTTTCATATACAGATTAAAAGTCCATAACTGTCGTTTGTAAAAACTATAGCCACTGGTCAGATAAGGGGTTGGCAAACATTTTTGCAAATCAAACGATATACCTAGATAATTCAGAGGTATCGTTTTTACTGCTTTCTTTGTCTCTCCTTTTAGAATTATATGCTGCCTCAGCTTGGTCAAGATGTTTGGCTTTTTCTTGAGCTAGTACAAGCCTTTCAGACTCATCTTTACTACACCGTAATTTCATTTCCAGCGTATTGCATTTTCCGCAAGTATCGTTCTTGGGTACATGGAATGAAAGATTAAAATCCTCTACAAAAATTTTTCGGTAAAGGGATTCTTTTTGTGGCGTAATAGTGTATCGTTACAGAAATTTACGTATAATCGGTACATTTTCAATATAGACAAATCTGGAGATAACTATTTTTTATCGGTTTGTACTCTGGAATAATGACTTATGTATGCAGGAAACATACCGATATGATCTCTAATAACCTTTCTGTCGACGTCGTTTACTTTTGGTTGCTTATGATGTTTGCCTCTTTGATCTTCTGGACAAACTCCAGTTCCACTAGCACGTTTCATTTCTACCGGGTGGCCATAAATATCTGTGATCCTGGTAACCATGGGATTAGCTACTTATAAATGTTGGTTAGCACTAAGTATCGGATATTTCAATTACAATAATTATCAAGTATGTAATGTAACAAAATGCAAGGTAATTTTTGGTTTCTATATTTTTATGTATTTTATAACAAATGTTGAAAATGATGACCATTTTCTGCAATGCAAAGCTGGGCTCGTCTCTTTTTGCCTTCAAAGATATTCTGCAACATTTCTTGATCAATATTATAGCAACAGTCGACGACGGCTTCCCTCAGCTCCTCTAGATTGTTAATTTGCCTTTTAAAAACGTTATCTTTAATGTACGCGAAAATTGAAAAATCGCAGCGCGTAAGATCAGGTAAACGTGCTGGGAAAGGATGATCTGTGAATCTACTAATAATTCTATTTCCAAACGTTTGCTTTATAAACTCCAAATTTTCTCTGGTTGTATGCGTTATTGCGCCATTGTGTTGGAAATAGCCGTAATTTTTTTCATCGTCATCAAGTTCGTTGAAGAAATTTGCTAAAATGTCTTCCCGGTAGCGTCGTCCATTAATTGTGTTATTAACAATATAGGCCTAATCAGTCGTCTTCTGGATGAAGCAGTTTTCCACATGCTGGTGCGGGTTCTCGGCAATCCAAAAGCGAAAATTCTGAGAATTTACATATCCAAATAAGATACACCAGTCTTCGTCGCTGAAAAAGGTTCTATCCAGTAACTGATCATTATGTGTTTGCTGGAACCATTAACAATAATTTAGACGTGTTGGAAAATCCTGCACATGTAATTGCTGAAATACAGAAATTTTATACGGATGTAATTATAATATCTTCTGGCAAGTAGTTCTAGGTACTTCTGCTTCAGCTGACAATTTTCGTGTCGAAATGCGGGGGTTTTCAGTAATTCTTTCCTGAATGTCATAAACAATTTCTTGGTTAATTTGGGGCCTACCTGAACCTTTTCTTTTTGTAACGCTATCGGATTTTCGAAAACGTGCAACAGTCCTATTAATTTTCTGTCGCAAAACATGGTCATCATGGTGATAGGGAAACTGGGCTCTAAAATCTTCAACACATGCTTCTATGGAATATACCCACTCATTATCATTATTGACACCATTTCTAAAATACCACTCGATTATAAAAATATCCTGTTCTTGCTTGCTTTGAAAGAGCGAGATCTAGGACGCGGTTTTCCAAGCATCTCTATGCACTTAGGCCATATGGCCCATTGTACACCCTAACTCCATCACTTATTGCAATCTGTCATAATTTTGATAGATGGGAATGTCAGTTTAGTTTAGTTGGATTCATCACTTTTAATAAGCGATGTTCATTCCAAAGGTAACGTGATAATAGATATTTATAGCCACGCGGTACAATAATTCTTATTTGTTTCAAACTAATGCCAAGGGTGTTAAGGAACATTGTTTGACAGACTTCAATTTTATGTTCCTTGTTTTGAAGGTAATATTTTCTTGAAAACTGTCTGCGGCTCCTTGTCTCTCTGTCAACTGTTAGTCTTTCGGTTTTCTTTCTAGATTCTTCTACCAAACTAGCATGAAATTGATTTTGTCCTTCTGCAGACAGTTTGTAAAAGTCTAAGAAGAGCTTTTGTCTGCCTGAAAATTCAAATTTTACGTAGCATTTCTTTTTACAAGAGCAACGCTGTTTTATTTATTTAGCAGATACTTTATTACCTAGCACAGATATAAACTGCTGTTTTTAACGATTTGCGAATATTTCGTGTTCAATTAATAGGATTTCTTTTCCTTTTTCTTGACCCTTCTCCCGCTGCTACTTTTTTTCTGCCCCTTCGATTTCCTTTTATTGGCAATGCGACTCCTGGGATGTCATTTACCAAACCTACTTCATTTTGTAATATTTCAACAACTATGTTGACTTCTTGCACGTTTTGTCTTGAGCGTACGATTTTTTCGTGGTTTTCACTTTCACTACTTTGAGTTTCTTCTGAAGATTCGTCATCACTAGGAATCCTTTTGTCACTGTCAGATGCAAATTACACAAGCTGAGTAGATTCGCTACAAAAACGTGGTGAAACACTCTTCAGCGGAGTCAGTTTTATATGGTCTTTATAAGTTTGAACAATCAATCCACTGTGGCCAGGCACTGGTACGGCTTGACGTGTTATTTCTTGATTTTGATTACCAAAACTGGGCGTAAGGTTAACTGCAGATTGAATTTCATTGTTTAATAAATGCTGTAGTTCACTGCTCACTGCTCAACAGACGGTGCTGGGCTAGACAGAACGCTGCTTCTAGTACTAACATGCAACGAATCTGAAACATAAGCACACAAATCAGACCACGAATAATTAACTCATAACCTAAAAATGTCAGTGTAAGTTAATAATATTACACAGATAGCATAATGCTTACCTTCTTGTGACGATGCACATAAATCTAATATTCTTCTGGTTCATGAACTCATCTTTAAATAATTTAATAAGCAGAGCAAAACACTTAAAACCACTACTCACTATTAAATTGGTAAGGCACTATCAGAGTACATTATGTGAACTGTCAAAGCAAGGATTTTGACAGAAGCATACCAAACGCAATTGAATAAAAAGGCCAATATAATTCTTACAGTTGAGAGACTTTGGCCCTTTTGGCAGTAACTAAATTCTCGTGTTTAGAAACTGAATATGGGGTATGTCGACATAGGCCTTTCTAACAACGAAAAATTTCGCAAAATACATTACAGCTTTGGCCCCACGCTTGCTTATTAAAAAGTAACGGTTAGGATTAGACATTGGCCCTTATAGCACAACAAAGTAGCAAGTCTATGTAGGCTAACACCACATAGAACACCAAATGGGAAAAATTGACATTGGCCCTTTTAGCACCAAGCCACATTGTAACTGTATTGAAATGCCTTCATTTGCGTAAATACCCATTAGCAACTTAGCTAGGAACCTTTCTTCGCATTCCTTAAGTAGGTGAACAAAGAGTGTCTTAAGAAAAGATTATGGTCAGTTGGACTAAGAAAAGACAAATATAGATAGCGGCGTTACACTCGGATACTAATTTTGCGCTACGTAACGCGACACTAACTTCAAAAACGTGTAGACATCGCAGCGACATCCTTAAACTGCATCCAGAATTAAGGCCTCTTTTGTTACCGTTACTTAGAGATCTAAGGTTTCCTTAATCTATGTTTTGGTCCTGCGAAAGGTTCTTCGGAACCATTTTTGCGCAGATTTTTCGCATCCCCAATTCATTGGTCAAAATCAGATAAACGATGGTGTGAGTCAAATTCAACTCTTCCCCGATCATTCTCACTGTCAGGCGACGATCTGAACGCACTAAATCCCGGACTCTGTCGGCATTTTCATCGGCAATGCAATGCAATCAATGACAGTAGCGAGTTCAAACTCGTATCGGTCGATGATCATGATCTTTGTTTAGCTTGCAAGTAAGGTGGTGTCACCGGCGTATCTTTAGTTGTTTATTGTATATTCACCGATGGTAAATCCTTCGGTCCAGTTCTAGAAGGTTCTTCGTATTATATATTCTCTGAAGACATTGAAGAGAATTAGGGACGAAATGCATCCTTGTCAGACTCCTTTGTTTAGCTGACAAGGGTTTGAAAATTGGTCTTCTATTTGAATTACCGCAGAGCTTGCATAATAGAATTGCTGTATGAATGAAGTGAGGTGAGTCGGTATTCCCATTTCTGTGCGTATTTTCCAGAGTTCATTCCATTGAATGCTGTCAAAAGTCTTTTGGTAGTCAACAAAGCAAACGTAGACTGTTTTGTGTGTTGTATGTATTCTCGTGATTTTTGAATAATTTGTTTGATGTTCAGTATTTCTTCCCGCATTCCCCTGCATCTAACGAAGCCAACTTGTTCTGCTGGGATTTATCATGATAAATAAACTGTTAATCGCTCATTTATGATGTGTACTTTGCTTGCATGAGACACCAAATCAATTAGACGGTAGTTTTCACATTTCTTTTTGGGGCTTTTCTTATGAATTGATATAAATGTTGATTTTATCCTATTGTCAGGCCATATTCTGTATTTCCAAATCTTGTTGACTAGTTTGTGTGTGATGTCAATCAGTTTCGCCCATGGTTTGTAGGACTGTTATTCCGTCTGGACCAAGAGATTTATTGGATTTAAATTTCTGGCCTGTTTTACTTCCCTACTACTAAATATTTATAAATCTTAAATAGTCTACTTTCTGCAGATGGAGGTTACTGTTTAAATTAAATGGTGTACGCAATTTCAGGACTAAATTCAACAAACTGGTGTTCTATAAAAAAATATTGACATGCCTCTGGTAACTGGCTTAGGATCATCAAGGATTGTCTGCTGTCTTCTTACCTATAGAATTAATAATTTACGCTTAGTGAAGTTTAGATTTTATCCAATCTAAATTACAATTTATACTATATTGGGTTTATTTTTATTTTAGATATTTTTCCTCTAGTATAGGCAGTACGAGGTCTGATCAAAATGTATCCAGAATGGTTTCATAAGTTTGTGATGACTGAACACTGAGGGATATGGTTTTGCATAAAGTGACCTTGGCATCTATTATACATGTGCTGTGAAGCACATTGGCCTTGTTCAGTTGGTTGCATCACTGTAATGTTTTTTGGTGACATATGTGTAACTGTTTGGCGCATTTATCATGTCTGAAAAAAGTGATGAACGAATTTGCATCAGATTTTGTCAAAACCTTGGAGACACTTTTAAAAATACATATTTAAAGTTTCAGATAGTCTATGGGGAAGATTGTATGAGCCGTGCACAATCTTACGAGTGGTATAAACGCTTTAAAAATGGTCGCAAAAGTGCTGAGAGTGATCCGCGTTCTGGAAGACCTACAACCAGCAAAAGTGAAAAAAACGTTGAAACTGTGCGCATGGCTGTGCGGAAAAATCGCCGTATCACTGTGAGTTATCTTCAGAGCTATACATTAGCTTTAGTTCAGTTCAATCAATTCTTACGAACAATTTGGGTATGAGACGAGTCTCAGCCAAATTTGTATCAAAACTCCTCACAGTTGAGCAAACACATGCCCGTGTTTCTGCTGCTGAGTTGCTTGAGTGCTTCAAACACGACGAAAACTTTGTAAAAACAATCTTAACTGGCGCCGAAACGTGGGTTTATGGGTATGATCCCGAAACTAAGGCCCAATCTTCACAGTGAAAGACCCCTAAGTCTCCCAGACCTAAAAAAGCACTACAAAGCCGCAGCAATGTTAAGACGATGCTGACTGTTTTTTCGATTACAAGGGAATTGTGCATCATGAATACGCTCCATCGGGATAGACAATCAACAAGGAGTATTACTGCCAAGTTCTGCGACGTTTCAGGTCGCAGTTCGCCGGAAAAGGTCGGACTAGCATGAGAATGGCGAGTGGCAATTGCATCTTGACAATGCCCCTGCCCACACATCGCAACTTGTGCAGCAGTTTTTTGCTAAGCACCGTATTCCATAGGTACGTCATCCACCCTATTCGTCAGACCTTGCTCCCAGAGATTTTTTAATATTCCTGAAAATCAAATTCCATTTGAAAGGAAAAAGATTTCTAGGCATTGAGGAGATACAGCAGAACACGACGAAGCAGCGCTGTTCGCTATTTTAGAAGAAGAATTTAAAAAACGTTTTGAGCAATGGCAGCAACCCTAGATTAAGTGTGTGACTTCGGAAGGGGATTACTTTGAAGGCGATTAAATATTAATTTCATAAATCTTGTAATTTCTTGTTAAATAAAGCCATTCTGGATACATTTGATCAGACCTCGTATATCCACAATATATTTATCACACATTTAAAAAGATTTATTTAAGATATAACAAAAAAACAAATATATGTAGTTGGAATTTCTACTATAAATATAGATTGATGGCGGAATTGGGGGGTTTCACAATCGGCCATGAACATAAAGGTAGATTTTCTTAACATGCATTATTGTACACTCACTCGTCAGCTATTAGCATTTTCTATAATTTTAAAAAACCTTGTTTTGAGGTAATTGCTTGAATGTAAATGGAAACCATAGTCTTGCAGGATTGTCCATCACATTGCACAATCAATAAATGTTTCAGTTTTCTTCAACTTACAAGATATAAATATTAATTTCAATGAGTTTTCTGCAATTTTTCTAGTCTGGGTAGGTGAATACTGGGGGTAGATAATTACAAATCGAACTAAAGTGGCAATCTTGGCCATAAATCAATAAATATTTTGAATCTCTACCGAGTTTTATTTTAGAAGCTCAACTACGCATTATAGATAAGGAACCTGGTAATACATAGAAGCACTACGAAATACAAACACCTTATTATACCAGGGTCTCCAATGTTCCAGTATCACTAATTATATTTATTGCGCAATTTATATCGTAGAAATATATTTTTTGAGGCTTTCGCGGTTTCTCGAACTGTCAATATTACAATTTTCTTTCGGCTTAGACCGCCAAGCATTATCAGGTAAGCACCGATATGTACCTTGTCTGCCTTTACAAGCATGTTCTCTAGAAGTTTGAGAAATATTTCTTCGTAGGCCCTGCCTGCCTAAACAGGCCCTTGTGCTTAGATTATTTCAACCTTGGGACGGACAAGGATTTGATCTTAATGTATTTTGTTTGCCAGTACAATAATACTTAATCGGCTTATGGCTGTTAGCTGTTGGTGAACCTATACAAACTAACGTTTCGCAAGACTATTGACACCACCGAAAAAAGCGCATCATACCCAAAACCTCTATCACCCTACATATTTATAGTTTACCCAAAATACATAAGGTTGGAGTTCCACTCAGACCTATTGTGAGTGCTATAAATTCTCCTACACATGCTTTAGCAAGATACTTAACTATTAAGCTTCGCCCACTTAGTGGCAACACAGAATCGTACATAAGGGATTCCTGTGACTTTGTCAACAAGATCAAAAGTTTACGGCTGTGTGAAGGAAACATTTTAGTCAGTTGCGACGTTGTCTCCCTTTTCACAAAAGTACCGGTGGATGGTGTGTTAGAGATCCTAAGAGATAAACTACCTACAGATCTAAACCAATTGGTCGAAATATGTTTGCAAAACATCTTTTTTAGTTGGAATGGCAACTTGTATGAACAGGTTGAAGGAGCGGCTATGGGTTCACCACTATCACCTGTTATTGCAAACATATACATGCAAGACTTTGAAACCAAAGCTTTGGCAGCAGCTGATCTTAAACCTAAATCCTGATTTAGATATACAGATGATACGTTGGTCATTTGGTCTCACGGACGCCAGACACTAAAACAATTTCTAGTACACCTAAACTCAATTCATAATAATATCCAATTCACAATGGAAGTAGAGGAAAATTGCAGTATTCCATTCTTACACTTACACGTTACACGTAAACCAGATGGTGGCTTGAGGCACGCAGTTTACAGAAAGAAACCACATACAGACGTATTTAAATGCAAATTCGCATTATCAGCCGATGCAGAAAGCAACTGTGGTAAAAACTCTAACATCCAGAGCAGTCCGAATCTCAGATGCAGAACACCTACAACAAGAGAAAACTCATCTCTTGATGCCGTTACAACAAAACGGTTGTACAGTCACAGAAATTCAGAGAGCAATCCGCAATGCGGAACAGCCCAAGGCTAAGGAGGAACTCACACCTCCGGAAGGCTTAGCTTTTCTACCTTACACTAAAGGCACTACTGATAAAATTGAGCATGTTCTTAGAAGGTACAGCATAAAGACAGTCTTTAGGACTAATGAAACTTCGGGAAACGGTTTTCTGATCCGCAAGAGATCATATATCAAATTTTAAATCAGCCCGGGATCTATAACATCCCTTGCTCTTGTGGCTCAAACTACATCGGACAAACTGGTCGTTTCATTGAGTTAAGATTGCGAGAGCACAAAGCTGATTGCAAACACAAACGCATCACAAAATCTGCGGTGGCTGAATATACTGGTTTAATTGGGCATAAAATCAACTTTGACAATGCTCTGGTACTCGCCAGAGTAGGTACCTCATTACTTCCCTCGTATCATACGTGAAGCAATTGAAATTGAGAAACAACCTAACAACATAAACAGGGAGGATGGTTTTAGACTCAGTAAAGTTTGGACTCCAGTAGTTTATTCTCTAAGGACTCCTAAGCATGATCGATCACACGATCACGTTCCACCGGATCCGTCCATGCCCAACGGTGACAGCCAACTAAAACTCTGTCGTTCTGCCCGAGTGGTTCAAAGAGGTTTAAATACCTCCGCTTCCCGGATCTGAGTTCAGTGTTCTATTCGCTCTGAAGATGTAAGCTGCAATGTCTTGTGAAACGTTAGTTTCTATGAGTTCACAAACAGCTAACAAGCATAAGCCGATTAAATATTATTGTCCTGGCAAACAAAATACGTTAAGATCAAATCCTTGTCTGTCCCAAGGTATATTCTAAGTACACGGCCCTGTTTGGGCTGACAGGACCTACGAACAAATATTGCTCAAACTTCTAGAGCAAATGTTTGTAAAAGTAGACAAGCTACAGGTCGGGCCTTATCTGAGAATGCTGGGTGTAGTTCCCAAGGGGCGATGCGCTTTAAGCCAAAAGTAAATTGTTTATAAAAATCGCCTGTAACTGTTACGTGTTGTTCAATAAAACGAATTTAGTACAAGAACTTTAGACGAACAATGGACTCATCTCCGGAAAAATTTATAGTGAGCTATAAATTGGTGTACACGTACCTTACAGCTCCCCAAACAATCTGTGAAAAGTCCCAAAAATTCCGGTGTATGCATAACTTTTGACAGCGGAAAACCGGCCCAAAAAAGTACCTTTTTCCGTTTTTAGCCAATTTCTTCGTTCCCATCGATCCTACGGCTATGAAGTGTACTTATAAAAAAGAAATAACGGAAAATTCTCTACAAAAAAGGTGATATACAGTTTATTGATAACACGAATAGTTTTTACGTAATCGGGCATTGAAACTCCGGTAAAAGTGCACGTAATGATCAACATATAGTTTTCTGTGCGTTATCCTCCAATTTTTACATTTTTTTTTTATTTTATACGAATTGAGGTATAAAAAATTGTATATTTCAGTGAACAAAATTTATTATTTATTCATTTACATTATTGATTATTATCTTAATAATAATAATGAGTACAAAAATTAAGTTTGCTAATATAACTCAGTTTTGACTTATTTTCTGACATTATCTTTTTATCCATCCTCGATTTATTCTTCATTTTACTACTGGACTGGTGGAAAAAACCAGGATTCGGAATCAGCAGTAGAGGTTGTTTCTGGATCGTCGATGTCAATTATTTTTTCGAGATTATTGTCTTCGATTGGGGCAGCATTCAAGCAAGATGTCCCATGACAGTTGCCACAAACTGCTGAACATTGTAGTCCCAATTTTCGACAGCCGCACAAAGCCCCACAGCCTTTCGAACAATTACAAAAAATCATGTTCAAGAGACAATCCGGGGCAGGAGGTTGCGAGGTTTTTATTGGCTCCAGTAAGCCGTTTTTGAATACCCATCCCCAATCTTGAGGGTTCAGCTCGTTTCCTAATCACTTCTGCAGCTGGTAGTAGACACGATATAGGTGCTCTTTAGCAGAATCGACTGTGGGGGGTAAAATACTCAACTGGACCGACTTGTTTCTGCCTACAGCTTTCATAAAGCACTGATAACGGTATTCTCCCAAGTCGTCTTGGTTAACCAGAGCGCCATACACAGCTAGGAAGATGCGTATTCCATTCGAAGAAACTGACTCTCGAGAAGCGTCACTGTGGTTGAAAAATTGAGCTGCAGCACGTAAGTCTTGACGTTTCGTGAAAAGTTTCAAAGCTGCAGTTTTCCCTTTATGAAAAAGAGCAGATGTCATGTCACGTCCAGTGAAAGCGTGTAGGAAGAGAAGATTATCCCTGATGTCTTCGTATTTATTGAAACTCCGAGAAGAGTAGAGCTTTCGCTGGACTTTTCCTTTGCCTGGCTTGAGAAAGAAGATCTCTTTATCAATCGGGTCGCGACCAACCAAAATTACCAAAAAGTCTCATCTTCCCCGACAACAACTGTTCTATTTGTGCGTGAACATTCCAGAGCTGTTTCAATGATTAAAACGTCAGCATCATCTTGCGCCTGTTTAACAACAAAATTGTTGGCTTCGAACTTGACAGACAAAATTCAAATTAATCTGCTCTTGTTGTTATTGTTGGAAAGGAATTTTTCCTGGCTTACTGTGACATTAATCATTTCGTCGAAGTAAGTATCAACAGATGAACATTTTGCTGCACGACGACGTCGTTCCATGGCTTTCACGCTGTTGGTGCTATTGTTGTATCCATCGAAGATTACAACAGCGTCTGAACCGTAGTACCTTTGTACATAACCTATCCCACAAATCGAATCAAAAGATTCATTCTGATACCACACAACTCGAGGCAAGAGGAATCCTCCGTCGATGACGTACGTGACTGTTGTAAAATCAAGTTCAGTTACTGATTGCTCGAAGACGTCAAACAAAGCAGATTTTTTTCCTTTGCGCGGGTCCCCAAGAACGAACATTGATAGCGGGAACGGCGCTAATTCATGTTTGATGTAAATACGGAGCTCTACATCCGATCGTTTAATGGCACTGCTTCTTTGGAACAACAATAATGAATCGATAGGTACTGTTGTATTTGTACTTTTACGTTACTGCTGACTGTTACAAGCGAAAGTACTCTGTCCGCGCGGGAGGATTTAATATCTTTGCAATTTTGACTAATCTTCTTCTCCATCACAGCAGTGCCGGTCTTCTAAGCATTGTAGCAGTTGATTTTCTCGTCGCCAGTTATCCCCGTTGCGATGGACATAATTTGTTGGATATCAGGAAAAGGATTATGATATTGAAACCACTGAAGTAACTACTGTACATCTTCACGGTCTCTGTTGACGCGGGAATCTCTGGCATCGACATGTTGATCGCCGGTGTCGAAAGAAAGTCCACAGAAACTCTCCAGGCCTTCGGAAATGTTACTCGCAGTCAATAGTCCCAGGATCCATTTACTTAAAACGTTGTTCTTCGTACTTCTGCCACGTGTGAAGCCTTCTCTCGATTTAGAAGATTTCATGAGCTCCTGTTCAATAATTATGACACTCCATGTTCCGCAGAAATATTTATCCGAGCGTTTTATGGAGAAGTAGTTGTTGGTAAACTTCGGGAAAGCTTCATTTTCCAGCGCAGCTGCTATTTGCACCGCCACACAGAACGCACCACGCAGCGGCGCCCAACCACAAAACTTATTCTGATGTTTCACGCCTTTTCACGTGGAAATGACTAGTTCTATCAATAAACTTTGTATCACCTTTGTTGTAGAGAATTTTCCGTTCTTTCTTTTTTATAAGTACACTACATAGCCGTAGGATCGATGGGAACGAAAAAATTGGCAAAAAAACGGAAAAAGGTACTTTTTTGGGCGATTTTTCCACTGTCAAAAGTTATGCACACACCGGAATCTTTGGAACTTTTCACAGATTGTTTAGGGAGCTGGAAGGTACGTGTACACCAATTTATAGCTCACTATAAATTTTTCCGAAGATGAGTCAATTTTTCCGAAGTGAAATGCTAAACTTCCTGGACTAATTGGTGAATTTTCACTCATACCTAATTATATATGCGTAACTGCAGGTTACGAATGACTACATGATGGTTCAGTAATGTTCCTTTAATAAACGGTGCAAGTAGATGCAGTAGTTGCTTGCTTGCTTGCTTTGAAAGAGCGAGATCTAGGACGCGGTTTTCACCGTAACTAAGAATTTTGCCTATTTGGGGTAATTCCAACTCCAGTAGTGATTTTTAACGTGTCACACATCGCAGTGGCACGGGACCTACAGCTTTACTTCTTATCCGACAGAAGGCGCATTTTCAGATTTTTCCCCGCTAGAAAAATCTCGCCGATCTCTGACAGGTTCGATCCCGCGTCCCTCGGATCTAAAGGCAAACGCGCTAACCACTAGACCACCGAGGCCGGCAGATGCAGTAGTTAATATAAAATTTAATTTAATTTTCAAAATTGATTTTCGTCGTTTGTCATTTTGAGTTGTCATAAAACTTGACGTATACTGTCAAATAGGTATCTTCGAGCTCCTGCTACCATCTAACAGTCAACATTTCAGCAGCGTCCGGTAAACAATGTAAATATTAGGAAACAAGAACACTATACGAGGGGGCTGGTTTCGTTTCTATGTATCTTGGGGTAAAGTAAAATGAAATTAGTAAAATCAATTGTCCCCGGCCTCGGTGGTCTAGTGGTTAGCGCGTTTGCCTTTAGATCCGAGGGACGCGGGTTCAAACCTGGTTGAGGTCGGCGAGATTTTTCTAGCGGGGAAAAATCTGAAAATGCGCCTTCTGTCGGATAAGAAGTCAAGCCGTAGGTCCCGTGCCACTACGATGTGTGAGACACGTTAAAAATCACTACTGGAGTTGGAATTACCCCAGATATACAAAATTCTTAGTTCGGGTGTACAATGGGCCAAATGTGGCCTAAGTGCTTAGAGATGCTTGGAAAACCGCGTCCTAGATCTCGCTCTTTCAAAGCAAGCAAGCAAGCAAGCAAAATCAATTGTCTATCTTGGGGTAAAGTAAAATGTTTAGAGTGGCAACACTGATTTTCTTTTGTTACTTTTTCAGATGTTATTGTAAACATGTTGTTAGGCATTCAATAATGAAAATATATGTACGCTTTCAAATACTTCATAAAACCTTAATACTTTTGCGTGATTTTACAAGTGTTTCACGTAAGATTTGTAATTAATATGTTTTAATTCAAGTTATTATTATATGTTGATTTTTGTGGTTGAAGTCAATAGTTGTTTTATTCCAGAATGAGTGGAGAAGTAGGCAAGAGTCAATATGTTCTACCTCTGGATCAACCGGTTGTTAGTTTGGAAATTGCCGAAGCTTTTACTCAACTTAGTACTAAGGAAAAACTCTATGCTTACTACTTAAGTCAAAGTGCTTGGACAGGTGGTCTTATTACACTTCTCCAAACCAGCCCCGAGTCAGGGCCCATATTTGTTTTACTTCATAAACTATTCTCCACGCAAACACCTAGTAAGTTTAGAGCCATGGCACGTGCACATGGGTTTTCTGATGGTGAAGTGACCGCTGTTCTTGTCTATGCTGCGGGAGTTTTCACCAATGCTGGAAATTACAAGGTAAGATTGACCAAAGACATTTGCATTTTTCCCAACAGTCTAATACATTTTAGGGATTTGGAGATACGAAGTTTGTACCTGCAGTTGAACCCAGTCGTTTAGAGCAAATGCTTAAACTTAGTCCTGCATGGTCGGATTTACAAGCTTTGTGGCACTGGTTTAGTTTGCGAGAACGCATATACGATCTGCGAGAGGGTCGCACGTGTCTTGGGTTTCCACCAGAAGGATGCACTACATACTTTTCCGCAAATTGTGGTCCTGCAGATAGCGAAAGAGTGCAAGAATGGATAAAAAGACATAACCTGGAAAGTTATAATACTAGATGCTTTAAAACAGAGCGAAGCAATGGACAGGTCAGTTAAAAATAATATCATTTTATAAATTGTACATTAATTTTAAGTAAATTTAGTAGTAAGGTGCTACTGTATTAAATAAATTACATAGCTAGGTTTATTTTTATAGGTGGAATATGAAATTCGGCTCGCAGCCGAGGAGTGTGGTGATGTACAGCAGTCTGAAGACGGAAAATATGTTTACCGACTTGTTAAGGGTGACTATTCGCCTTTAATGGGCAAAGTAGCACAATCACTCGAAACAGCCCTACCATTTGCAAACCAAACGGAAGCTTATATGTTACAAGCTTACATAAGATCTTTTAGAACGGGTTCCTTAGTTGAACATAAGCAGGGATCCAGGTTGTGGATCCAGAATAAAAGCCCTGCCATAGAAACGTACATTGGATTTATTGAAACTTACCGAGATCCAGCAGGTGTACATGGAGAATTTGAGGGATTTGTAGCAGCAGTAAATAGACGTATGTCGGAAAAATTCGGTGCCTTAGTGGATAATGCTGAAAAACTACTCGCACATTTACCTTGGCCGAAAGGTTTCGAAAAAGATAAGTTCATACGGCCTGATTTTACCTCTTTAGATGTTCTGACTTTTGCTGGTAGTGGTATACCTGCCGGAATCAACATTCCTAATTGTAAGTACCCTTGAGTTTACTGTAATACCACTGATAATCTTATTGCCTCCCGGTTGAACATGAAAAGATGAGATTTATATATTAAACGTCTTTTTTTTCTCGTTCATTCATACTACCGTTCCCCCCCGGAACCGCTTTCGCATTACTTCAGGGGGGTGCGGGCTTCCCTTACACACTAAACATTCATGCAAAATGCACCCTAAACTTAACTAACTGAAATGCGGTCGCCCCAGCTCAGATTCGAAACCACAGCGGAATGAGCGCAATTCAGTGTGACCTCGAGTTACAACGCGTTGCTGCGCTAGACCACCGAGGTCCCTAAATATATTAAACGTCTATGGTTAACGTAAATTACGACTATATACCCCTTAAACATTTGATACTTTTCCGCAACACC
This sequence comes from Limonius californicus, assembly GCA_014611495.1. Lineage (NCBI taxonomy): Eukaryota > Metazoa > Arthropoda > Insecta > Coleoptera > Elateridae > Limonius > Limonius californicus. The sequence goes on along the minus strand of JABXWE010002238.1, from coordinate 13,035 downwards.
CTCTATATAGCTGAAATGGTAATCGAGCTGCTCCAGTTTTCAACTGTAACAAAGGTTGCTTATAGATATTCATGTTGCAATTCTTTTACTTGGTATATTTTCATCGAATCTGTTATAATTTCTATGATATATTGGTGGGCAGTGCCGTCTGGGAGTTTTATGTTCAACTTTGCAGAAATGTTTTGACAAAACAGAATCATTATTATTTCAACCGTTAGATGGGACTTTTTATTGTTTGAAAAAACAATCACTAGCAAATTTGAGCTATCACAAGGTTTCTGATTTATAAAATGGAAGTCGTACTTTTGTCAAAGTCTTTCATTTTTTTAATTTATCGAAAACATACTTCTCAATAGACACTGTACACCACTAAGTGATAGTAACTGAACAGTTTCAAACCATCACTGTTTAGGCGAAACATCTTTAAATTACCCTCGAAGTACTCCCTTGTAGCCCCCTAACCAATTTTTCGAAATGTTCGTCTCGTCAAAATGTTACCAGTAATTTCCATTTACTTGTCTGTAAACAGCTAAAAAAATAGAAAAGAGTAGGAGGAATCCACTGCGCTTCACCCAAAACGGTCATTTTTCGACACAATTCTTATCTTGCAGGCATTGGAATTCGTCAGGGTTTGCGGATTACCGTATTAAACCGTGCTTTGTACTATGTAGGACAAACCCAATCTCACCATCTTAGGCTCATCAAATTAAAATTGGGTAAATCGATTACTGCCTAAATCGAAGGGAACTGAAATACTTATCAATCTAACCATGAAACAAAGCAATTAATAATTTTGTTTTTCAATATATCAACGCACTTACGCCATCTGCCCGGAAGTTAGTTTATACCTTCAAAAAAAAACCTTTGGCCGACTAGCGCAGTAGTCATCGACGGCCTGTTTCAGTTCGTTATCTGAGTAAACTTTTCGACCTCTTAAATATTTCTGTAGTTTTCTAAACAGATAAAAATCAAATAGTGCCATATTTAGGCTCTAAAGTGTGTGATCAATCTCCTAAAACCCACATTCCTCTAAAACAGGCACGACCTTTCGAGCCTTGTGGACTTATGCATACAAAATCAAGATGTTTTTCTGATGTAAATGTCGGCGTTTTTACAAATGGCGTTTCTTAGATTTTAGAGTATTGGCATAAGTTTCTCCAGTAAGTGTAGTTCCTCTTGGGCTATATTCGATCAACAATATTTCCCCATGTCCTAGAACAGTATGGCCGTTAACTTCCCAGCAGAAGATTGCATTTGGCATTTCTTGGGAGGTGAACAACCCTTATGGATCCATTGCATGGATTCTTGTTTCGTCTCAGGATACCAGTAATGAACCCAAGTTACGTCACCAGTCACCATTCGTGATAGAAACTTCTTCTCTAAAGTGGACAAATGTTGGTCGCAAATTTGTTGGCGGTTCAAATTTTGATGCGGAATCAGGAGCCTTCGAATTTACTGCGTTGACTCCTTACTTGAGTAAGTCTTGAGCCCAATTTATCGTATGAAATGGTAATCACGCTTCACTTAGCAATTCCTAGTTCTGAAGATAGAGTTGCAAACGTCGATCGTCCAGCAGCATAGCCTCACTTTTCTGGAACATTTCTTCATTAGTGGCATCTGAAGGTTTATCCGATCTTGAATCATCTTCAACGGCTTCCCATCTCCAACGAAATTGTTTATACCAAAATTTAATCTTGCAACAAGACGGAGCTTCTTCTCCGTAGGACTCCCTCATCCTGTCGGATAGTTTTTTCCCATTCCCTTCTTTTGTCAAGAATTTTATTACACTTCGGTGTTTTACAACAGTTATTTTTAATACAACTGAATACAATATTTTTTAAACGGGTCTGCAGATCTGAACAAAACAGCAAATACAACTGACAAAAACTTGTTAAAATATAACATTAATAGCATAGGCCGCTCAGCGATCGTTTTCATGGCTATGTAGATAAGTATTTGAGCTTCCCTCGTATAAATGCAATCAAACAATTATAAAAAATTAAGAGCAAAAGTGCAGCTGCGGAAAAATAAACCTGGACACACTAACCTTTCGCTAGCGTAAATGGATTTATTTGAACTTTATAACAATGGTTACCAAGTAATCTTTAATAATAACGAAAGTAAATTATAGACAAATCAAAATTTATTAATATTTGGTCATACATCCATTCGCTTCTACTACTGCAGCTAAACGTCTCGGCACCGATGCAACTAGATTTCGAATAAAATCCACCGCTATATTATTCCATGCTTCTTAAATGGCATCTATCAGTTGCCCCTGATTCCTTGGCCGAAAGTTTTCCCGGTAAATGTTTTTTACCATGTAACTCCAAACATTTTCCATCGTATTCATGTCGGGACTTTTCAATGGCCAAGGTAATACATTGACGTTATGGTTGTTGAACCACTGCCTAACAATACGAGATGTGTGGAAAGGCGAATTATCTTGTTGAAAGATAAATTCAACGGGGTGCATCCGTTGAATTGATGGTGGACATTTTCAAGTATATTCAAATAAATTTGTCCATTCAATCTCTCGTTTATATGCCAGTACACACGTGCACCTCCGTAGCTAATCCGCCCCCACATGTCAGCAAAACAGCGGCCACTAGCGTGGATATTATGGACATATCTTTCTTCAAACCGGAAGTTTCGGGGTCGATATACGCGAATACGCCCGTTACTGAAAGATTGAAATACTTTCTCATCTAAGAAGATTACAGTTTTCCAGAAGTCTTCATCTCTGTTTAAAAACTCTTGAGCATATTCAACTCCTAGCCGTTTATTTTCTTCTGATAATTTGCAATTTCGCTGTTTTTCAACCGGTTTCGGGCCGTTCGTACAGTAGCTGGAAAATTAGCGTTTTCGCAAGCACTTACCGCGGTCTCAAATGGATTTCACCTTAAAAAATTTAGCAATGCATCATCTTCATCTTCAATCGTACACTTCAGTCGTCCTGTACCCTCTTCTCACGCTCTGATCTTCATCCCATCTTCTTTTTATTCATTCTACCGTACTCCTACTAACATTAGATTGTTCTCCTATTTGTCTATATGACCACCCATCTTCTATTCCCTGTATAATTCTTTCTCTTATATTTTCATTAATATGCCGTTACATTTTATAAATATTAATTGCAACTGATGACATTAGTAATGCATGACACATGACATTTGACAACAATCAGAAAGAACAATTTACACTATTCAAATAATACGAGGGGTATTTTTTAACTAAAGTCCGTTTGTGAATGAGAGTGGGAATGACGCCCAATCGCCCCAGTGCGCTTGCGCGTCTGCTCCCAGGAGGCTTTGCCCGCGTTTAGACGCCATTTGCAGCCGTATCGTCTGTCTGTGTGCTGAGCTGTAGAAGTTTATAATGTTTAAGAAAATTGAGTTGCCCGCCAACTGTGAGATACGATATGTAATTCGATTCTTGAGTGCAAGAAACTTGGCAGCAGCGGAAATTCACCGTCAGATTTGTGAAGTTTGCGGCGATAATGCTATGAGTGACAGTAAAGTTCGACAGTGGGTGAGAATGTTCAAGGACGGTGGGGCTAATGTGCATGATGAGCCACGCCCTGGTCGACCTTCTTTAATTTATGAAAATTTGGTTCGTGATGTGGACAACAAAATTCAAGAGGACCGACGATTCACGATTTCCAAGTTATCAATTGAATTACCACAGATTTTAAGGTCAGTTTTGTACTCCATTGTTTTGGAGAAACTGAATTATCGAAAATTGTGTTCACGGTGGGTTTCAAGACTGCTTTCTGACGAGCACAAAACAAAAAGATTGGACTGTGCTTTAAAACCTAAGGATTGTCCCGTCTATATTAAGCTTTAGAATCTGACAATATGAAAATTGTAACAGCATAGCTGCCAATCAAGAAAATTTGACGAAAACCCTATAATTTACTTAGCTTAATAAATTACAAATCAGTTGCAACTAAATACTTGTTCATTTTCACATTTTGTTGGGCAAAAATTTTTAACTACCTGAACTGTCACACAGTTTGACATACAGGTAAATGTCATTCAAAGCTCATTATAGCTGACTGCAGACGGAATAGCTTTTCATCTAGGCTTGCTGCAATTGACTTTTTAAAAAATCACTTTGTACTTGGGTGTCTCACATGACTCCTGAGTCCAAGCAACAGTCAATAAAATGACGACTACATCGTCACCAACCAGAATGAAAGCCAAACAAACAATTTCAGCACGAAAGATCATGGCAACTGTCTTTTGGGACACTTAAGAGATTTTGTTAGTGGATTTTATGCCGAGAGGCCTGATGCATATTTTGTGACCTTGAGAAAACTCCGGCCTGCCATACAAAACAAGCGGCCTGGTCTACTGTCTTCCGGTGTGATGTTGCTCCATGACAATGCAAGGCCACATGCACAACACAAGATCTAATCAGGTCTTTTGGATGGGATCAATTGGATCATCCATCTTACAGTCTAGACCTTGCACCCAGTGATTTTCACTTGTTTCGGTACTTAAAGGAGTTCCTTGGTGGTCAGCGATTCAACGACGACGAAGAAGTGAAAACAGCGGTCACTGATTGAGCTTCTTCACAGGCGGCAGATTTCTTCGACGTCGGGATTCAAAAACTTGCTGAGCGGTATGACAAATGTTTGAACAAAAATGGAAACTATGCAAAAAAGTAGATAAAAGTATGTAGAATTATGGAAAAAAACATATTTTAATGATATTTACAATAATTTTCTTCTTATTAAAAAACGGACCTTATATTAAAAATACCCCTCGTACAAATAATAGAAAATCTCCGTATAAGCTTGTCCCGGTTTATGTTTCCGCAGCTGTACATGTTCAACGCCGATGCACAAATATGGCAATTGCAGATTATAAATATTTTGTACCCTAACAGTTATGAATTCCTGTAACAGATGATGACATACGGCAGAGCGACGGATTTAAAAATGTCTGTTTAGGAAACGTTATACTAGCCAGTTACCAGTATTCATTTACTCCATTCCTTGGTGCGGAAGATGCAAAACTATTAAGACAATGGCGTGTGCCCGCCTTTGAATTACAGGTATAAAAAATAGCTTTTAATTATTCAGCATGCTTTATTTATGTATAGCAATCCCTAAATTTCAGGTAGGTCTGCACGAACTTTTGGGGCATGGTTCTGGAAAACTGTTGCGTAAAAATGCCAGTGGAACTTTTAATTTTGCACCAACGCTTGTGAATCCACTTTCAGGCGAGCCTGTTAATAATTGTTATCTTCCTGGGGATACGTATGATTCTCGCTTTGGTGCAATGAGTTCGGCTTATGAAGAATGCCGGGCTGAAGCTGTTGGTCTTTATTTAAGCCTAGAACCATGTGTATTGACGATGTTTGGGCATTTGGGGAAACGGGCAGAAGATATCAGTTATATAAACTGGCTGAGCCTAATATGGGCTGGCGCTGGTCGATCTTTAGAAATGTGGGAACCTGGCCGTGGATGGTTACAGGCACACGCACAAGCCCGCTACGTATTAATGCGGGTGCTCATGCAAGCGGGGGTTGCCAAAGTTCTGGAGCATAACAGGGGTGATTTGAAGATAACCCTCGACAGGGATGCACTTCAAGGAGCTGGACGCAATGCCATTTCTCATTTTCTTTTACAGCTGCAAATTTTTAAATCTACTGGCGATGTAGAAGGTGCTAAAACTCTTTTCATGCATTTTTCTGAGGTTGTAGAACCATGGTTGAGTTGGCGGTCTATTGTTCTTGCTAACAAACAACCCCGAAATATGTTGATACAGCCAAATATAATACAAAGCAAGGGTAACCTGTTATTGCGAACTTACGAATCATCCCTGGAAGGTCTTATCCATTCCTGGCTGGAGAGATTCCCGGAACCTGAGCTTCTTTACTCTTACATAATACAGTTGGCCCGTGCTGATTTAGTTCATTTTGTTTAGTTACATTTAAATGTAATTGTAAGAATAGTTTAAAAAAACTTGTATTTAGATTGATTTCTAACAAATAAGTAATACATTTTTTTATATAGCTACTAACATAAAATAGTTAAATTTCTATATGTTATACATGTATATCTGGTTTGTTTGCAACTGTCATCTATGGTTATATAACACCAATAATACCTATATACTTTCATCACTTTGTATTTTAATAGAAGTGATGGCTAAAGTATATATTACTTTAATTATGAGAAGTTAAGTAAAATGTGCAGAACAAAATTTTTCTTTGTCATATTAGTTTAACAACGTGGCAACGAATAAGTCAAGTCATTATCACTTCAAGTTCTCGCTTATCTTCATAATGTAACTTGTAACTGCAGCACGATTAATATGTAATAGATTGTTAAGCGCCCAAATTCACTTGAACAGAAATGGAAAATGTAGCAAACTTACCCAAAATAAGTAGCAGGTCTCGTAATTTAATAGGTTACTTTCAAATTCTCGTTTGTGTATCGCTGGTTTTCATATCTTCTGCAGAATGCTATTTTACCTATCAATGGCAATGTTTCTTTATTCAAAGAGAAATAATTTATGGAATTATAAAATATCCCGATCGGTGTTCAAGTAGCAAGCGCGTATGTAGTTGGTACATTTGTAACTGGTCAAAATGGTAAAAAAGTGATTAGTTGGTGTTAATTACCAATTACACGAGAGTTCAACATTCTGAGATAAAAATAACGTCAACAAACATCTGCCAGCAGCCGTGACTCGAAATCTTCCAGAAACATGAGTCCGTTCCAAACAAGAGTGGGGTGCCCGCATGTCGGAAACCGAAAATTGGCAGATACAAAACCGCCAGCGCGGCCATTTGAAAATCACTTTATTTCCTGGCTTTTGATTTAATCCAAAGTCAGAAATATTCCTCGACCTTCTTTTCAGAGTATTCTTAAAAGATCCTAGTGTTGAAAATCCGATCCTGAAATTAACCGTTGTAGTAAAATCCGTTGTTTAATAATTCCGTATACTTACCCGAAAGTGTCAGATTCCGCTACTAGCTCCAGGAGGAGATCCCTTCGCGTACCCAGGGCGAAAAGGAGAGTGTGGGTGATTACATAGATGCTCTACAGACGTTGATACGGCGCCTAGGGGAGGTCAGCACCGGAGATGCGCTGGAGCGTATCTGGGAGAATATGCGACCGGAAAACAAATTGTATATCAGGCGAAAGAATTTCAAGTCCTTACCAGAATTGGTCCGGGAGGCCCAGGAGTATGAGGCCCTGCTGGAGAAGAATAAGGCGTTCCGGCCTCCACCTGCTCCCACGCAGACGTTCACCCCCGAAACGGCCTATCATCTACGGAAATTAAGGTTGGTCGAGTCTAACCCTAAACTTTGTGTTATGGATATAGGTGAAGCTCGACATCCCAGAGCCGGTAGCCAAACAGGGCGTCCTCGTGGGTGTCTGACTCCAGCCCTACAACATAAGGATGTAGGATGGCAACAGTGACTAGCAAAAATTAGAGATTTTACTCACACCCGTCCGGTGAGTAAAGTGACTACCATTGAAGACCGCCTAGTGCTGGACATCGAAGTGTGTGGGCGAACCTGTGCAGCTCTGATGGACACGGGGTCGTCGAAACCATATGTGGGAACATCCCTAGGTGAGTACCTAATTAAACAGGACTATCACCTACAGCCGGACCCCAAATGGGTACACTTGGCTGATGGTTCCCTTATCCGTACCGAGGGAAAGTTGCAATTCCCTGTGCGCTTCGGTAACCTGGGGATGGTTGTCGAATGGGAATTTATACCAGCCCTATCCACGGAGGCGATCATCTGGATCGACTGGCTCCGGCAAGTGGGAGCTATCCTTGATCCAGCAAAGCAACTGATCCAGATTCAAGGTAAGGCTATTCCACTCCTCACAGATAGTGGTACCCCAGGTCTAGGTGGACTACAGCCAGTGACCGAAGGGCAGCTACAGGAGCTGAATGCTTTCTTACCAGCGCAGTACCTACCGAAGCAGCCAGTCCAGGTGGATGGAGGTGAACCAGCTACGCTCTCCATTCCATCGTCTAGTCCAGGCTGTCCGCCCGCACCGAGCCAGGCCTGCACGACCCTCATCCTGGAAGAAATGTTGATCCAGAAGATGGAATGATTGTTTAGGTCATCACCGAAGACTCCGCCAACCGGGGGCGAAGAGAGTTTGTATTATTCACCGTCTCCCAGGACTCCAGGTCGTCATGGCGTCCCGTTGATGCCAGGTACCCCTCCTGGGATGGATGTAGATCTAGGCCCGACCAGAACCGGAATCCCCGGTAGTATACTGGAAAGTACACCCGAAGTACTTCCGCTCGTAGATGCCCCGACGAAGGCCACGTCTCCACGAGGTCAAGTCCGGGTGGAGCTTGGTCGACGGTCAACGTCACAGGAGGAACCGTACCTCCAATACCGAGAAAATACCGAGACGTCTAAATATTATTGTAACAACAGACAACACCTATGACAACCGTCGAAGCTGAACGTTGCTTTTCCACATTAAAGCGTGTAAAAAGTTTTTACGAAACACCATTCTTAACAATCGCTTGAATACTCTGGATACAATGACTACCAGCAGGAGTTTAGTTAACGAAATTGATAATTTTGAATAAAAAGTTGCGGACAAATGTATTTCAATGAAAAATCGACGAGCAGAATTTTATTTTAAAAATTAAATGAGTTTAGATGTTTTTTTGTTAAGTAATTACTGATTCCATGATTAGCTTATATTATTGTTTGAAAGCAATTTACAATAATGGATTTTATAAATTTTTAACGTGTTTTTAAGAACTTCACATTAATTTCATGGAATGTTTTCTTATAATAACATATATTTTTTATTTAAATTAAAATGCACCCCACCTTGTTGAAACCTCACCGGCCGCCACTGTACATGTCACAAATGTTTCAAAAGAAATCTGTTTGCAGATTTCGAAACCACAAATGGGGATAGCAGAAGCTTCATAAGCTACTAAAGTGCTTTCGCTCAGAGGATGCACGCGCGTCATTAATGTCGTATTAGGAAGTGGTGACGTCCTTGTACCGTGCCAATATAAATTAAAGAAAAAAAATTAATTTTTTTGCCAAAATACGCAGTAAAAGTCGTTTTATTTGCAAGACCGTGAAATATAATTATTACACTAGTCTGAGTATAATTATTTAATGTTTCATAGTTTTACGTTTTCATGTTGTCTGTGAAATTTAGTATACGTTTGTATTGTGACCATCGAGCGTGAGTACTTTGCTGTAGCAATCTTCCCTCGTTATTTTCTTCGTTTACTTTACAAAAAAAGAGTTCTTTTCAGAACTAAAGTCTGTGTTTACTTTATTAACGTACGTGTTATTTTGTGCGAGTGAGTTCCACTAATATATTTAAGTTTTTGGAAACATAACCTACAATATTATGGCACTTCCTCGAAAATCTAAAGCTTTAATTGCAACGCTGATTAGATATTTCGAACAGCAAAGAGACCATGGTGGACCATTACTTTCTTTAAATGCAGTAAGAGAAGTAAGTGCATATTATTTAGTTTGTAGTCCGTTAGAAATCTGAAATACGAATAGTACTTAACGAAGGGATTATGTTTTGATTCTTACAGAAAGTTGCTGCAGCTTTAAACGTCAGTGCCAGAACAGTAGCTTCTGTTTCGCAAAGCGTTAAATCTAGCAACCTCTTGCGAAGTCCTAAAAGAACCAAGTTGTGAAAAAAGCCTGTCACCGATATCGATGATTTTGATCAAGCGGCTATTCGTAATACGATTTACGATATGGTGAAAGACAGTAAGTGTCCATAATCTTATTAAGTAACATTTTGATTTCTAACAACTATTTTTTTTAGAACAATATGTTAATTGTGAAACCCTTCTACAAGTTTTAAAAGGGAAAAATATTTTTTATGGTGGACTGACTTCCTTGTGGACAATTCTACGTAATCTTGGGTTTCGGTTCAAGAAGGATGATCCTCGAAGAAGCCTGATGGAATTGCCCAATATTGCATTTGCAAGAGTCCGTTTCCTGCAAGAGTATGTCAGAAACCTGAAGTCTGAGAATGGACTTCAATGCGTATTTTTAGACTAGACCTGGGTATTTGAAATTGGGACAGTATGCTCATCCTGGCAAGATTCTGATATACGCACCGTTCGAAAAATTAACCCGGAAGGAAAACGGAAAATTAATTATAATATAAATAAAAATAAAATTAATTAAATAATATTTTTTAAAGGTACAAAATATTTCATGCCGGAAGCCGTCAAGGCTTTATTCTAGAGGCTTCAAGTATATTTTGATATACACTGTGTCTATAAAGTAACCCCCCCCCCAACTAATTTTTGAACGACTTGATATTTTACCACAAAATTTGGTGTGCTTTAATGGGAAGTTAAATATTATTTTTTAGCCCATGATTAAATTTTCTATCATTTAAAATGGCGGCTGGGCGCCATTTTGAATTTTTATTTTAAATAGAAAGGGGGGTCGAGTGACACCTCATTTGAAAGGTCTTTTAATTCTGCGTCTGATCCTAGAGTTTCAAAGAAAAATATTCAGCCAGCACAAAATTACAAATGTTTGAAGATAAAGAAGTCTATTTAAAAAAACTAAGAATTACAGCAAAAAGAAATTAACTTAAGTGTTCAAAATGTTCACCATTCACTTCTTGGCACATAAAAAGTCGGTTATGAAATTCCTGCCTTACATTTTCATAAGTTTCTGGAGTGATATTTCTGCAAACTTCTGTCCAGTTCTTCAATTGTTTCTGGACGGGTTCTGTACACTTTTGATTTCAGATATCCCCATAGAAAAAAATCTAAGGGGGTTAAATCTGGGGACTGAGCCGGCCATTCCACAGGCCCCCGCCTACCAATCCATTTTCCAGGAAAATGTCCGTTGAGGAAGTCAGAAACAGGCATTTTTAGACGAAATAATGAACTAAATTTACAATAACGTAGATATTTTTAAGTGAAAATGCCAACCGAATTTACACTTGACAGTTGTAGTTAAGATTAGCTTATAAATGACAACAAACAGCAAAAAAACAAATGAAAAAGTGGACTACCTACTTGATAAAAAAATCCAGAAACAATTGAAGAACTGGAGCAACGCATTACAGAAGTTTGCAGAAATATCACTCCAGAAACTTATGAAAATGTAAGGCAGGAATTTCATAACCGACTTTTTATGTGCCAAGAAGTGAATTGTGAACATTTTGAACACTTAAGTTCATTTCTTTTTGCTGTAATTCTTAGCTTTTTTAAATAGACTTCTTTATCTTCAAACATTTGTAATTTTGTGCTGGCTGAATATTTTTCTCTGAAACTCTAGGATCAGACGCAGAATTAAAAGACCTTTCAAATGAGGTGTCACTCGACCCCCCTTTCTATTGAAAATAAAAATTCAAAATGGCGCCCAGCCGCCATTTTAAACGATAGAAAATTTAATCATGGGCTAAAAAATAATATTTAATTTCCCATTAAAGCACACCAAATATTGTGGTAAAATATCAAGTCGTTCAAAAATTAGTTGGGGGGGGGGTTACTTTATAGACACAGTGTATATATAAATGAAAGACCCAGATTACCATGGCGAAATGAACAAGGAAAATTTTTTGAAATGGTTTAAGAACCAATTATTTACATAACTGGAAGAACCTTCCCTTATCGTTATGGATAATGCAAGTTACTATAGTAGCTTGCTCGAAACAACACCAAATTCTGGTTGGAAAAAAGCAGAAATACAAAACTGGCTGCAAAAAAGAATCTTACAGTATCCAAAAGAAGCAATAAAAGTGACTTTGCTGGAAATTATTGCAAGGTTAGTGGCTAATTTACTCTAAATACTTATTTTCTATCTATGTCAATACAATAAGCACTATAATATTATGAACTGTTTTTAGAAATAAGCCCCTAAAAGTATATGCCGCCGATCAAATGGCAATAGAACATGGCCACAGAGTGCTGCGGCTACCCCACTACCATTGCATTTTCAACCCTATAGAAAAAATTTGGGGCATTGCCTAACAGCACTATAATAAACATATAGGCAGCGATGGTTGTGGAATGGTGAAATGTTTAAAAATGTGGCAGAAATCATTAGACGTGGTCACTCCGCAAATGTGGCAAAATACGTTGGAAGACACCAACAAAATAATTTTAGAATGGTGGAATAGGGAGATCGGCTTCGACAGAGATGTGACTCCACTAATAATTCATCTTGGGCCTCCCGGAGAATCCAGCGATGAGGACGAATATGAAAACAGCGATTTTGAAGCTGATATTTAACATGCCCCCATTAAATATTCATACGAATTGCCTTTTATTCTTTCTTAAATAACTATTATATGCTAAATAAAATAATATTTCAATTTAGATTGTTCTTGGTAGTAAAGAATAGTAAAATAAATAATGTTAAAGTAAGATAAGTGGAATTTTATTTCAACATCCAAAAGTTATCAAGATTAAAACTGAATTGCTGATATTATGTACTTTAATGGGTTATTGACCATTTTGATTTAGTTAAATTAAGAGGCTCTTAACTCATGGGGGTAGATAACAAATCTTTGAATGAACATTTATCACACGCTTGTTTGGTTGCATATTTTCATATTTCATTTTTATAAATGTAAATTTGTTGTGTTTTGTGACGTCACTGACATTCATGACGTGCGTGCATCCTCTGAGCGAAAGCACAGCTTAACACCAACTTCCAGTCTCGGAAATTAAACTTCACACAGCAAAAAATCATGCAACACCTAAAGGAAATGACCACACCATAAGAAAATCTTGCTGTATATGTTAAGGTCACTAGTATAAGAAATACACATATAGCATGAGTAAGCAAAAATGTCATATTGTGTGAATTACATGTATTCATGTACCAGTGTTAAAAATGTATTAAAGTTATGTTCCAAGTAAAACAGTGTCTTTACTCGATACGTAAAAGTCAACACAGCATATTTTGGCGACGAGAATTATTGAACTAAGTCTTGGGAGCGCTAATTTCGTGCGGTAAGAAGAATTCAACAAACTAACCAAAAAGTCGGTTGGCGGGAAGCAGACAAAGATTGTT
>JABXWE010002237.1:0-64835 GCA_014611495.1 Limonius californicus | reverse complement strand
AGTAGAGTAGAGATAGAGAGTAAAAAGGGAGGGGATGGGAGAGTAGAGAGAGGAGGTAGTAGAGTAGAGAAGGAGATGAGGATAATATAGAGGGAGATGAGAGTAGAGAGGAAAAGAAGAGTAGAGTAGAGAGGAAAAGGAGAGTAGAGTAGAGATGGAGAGTAAAAAGGCAGGGGATGGGAGAGTAGAGAGAGAAGGGAGTAGAGTAGAGAAGGAGATGAGGGTAATATAAAGGGAGATGAGAGTAGAGTAGAGGAAAAGAAGAGTAGAGTAGAGAGGAAAAAGAGAGGGCGAGAGGAGAGAATAGTAGAGCAGAGATGGAGAGTAAAAAGGGAGGGGATGGGAGAGTAGAGAGGGAGGGGAGAGCAGAGTAGAGAGAGAAGAGAGTAGAGAGGGAGTAGAGAGAAGAGAGTAGGGTAGAGAGGTAGTGGAGAGTACAGAGAGGAGAGTATAGAGGGCGAGGAGAGAAATTATGGGAGAGGAGAGTAGCAAGAGAGAAGGAGAGGAAACTAGAGGAGAGGAAAGAAGATTGCAAAAGGAGGGGAGAGTAGAGAGGGAGAGGAGAGTAGATGGAGAGTAGAATAGCACAGAAAGGAGGCAATGGCAAAAGGGGGTGGTTAGAGGCAGAGTGATGAGAAAGAATGGTTAATAATTACAGAAGTAGACCCAAAGAATAATATTCTGAGTTATGCAACATTGTCTAAACAAAAGAAAAGGGAAAGGTTGGAAAGTGCGCAGTAAAGAATAAAAGAAGACAATACAGAAAACTAAAAAAGAAAGAAAAAGAAATCCGTCACACTGATTTATGCAATGATTTTCAAATAAAATAAATAAATCGGAAGGTAAAAAATGTAATAATAGGAAAAAGGGAAGGAGAGAGTATGATAAGAGGGAATACGACAAGACTGCACAGGGTGAGAGGAGAGGAGAGAGGAAGAGTACAGGAACAGAAACGAAGGTCAGTAGAGGAAAAAGGGAGTGGATGGAAGCAGACATGGCAGAATGGTTAAAAATGGCAAAAGCAAACACAAAAAATAATCATATTCTCATGTAACAATGTCTAAGTAAACGAAAAAAGAAAAGCTACATGAGGCAAAAAATTCTACGAAAAACATAGCAAAAGTACAGAAGCAGGAAAGAGGGCGGGGGAGCTGAGAGAGCGATAGGGCAGTAAAAAATAAGGAGGTAATAGGAAATGCTTAAAAAGATAAAGGACACAATAATCACACTCTGATTTTGGCAACAGATTCCATATAAAATATCAAATAAATAAAAAATAAAGATAAGCAAAAAGGGAAAAAGAGAAAGAATGATAGATTGGAAATGGTGGGAGGAGAGGAGGGAGGATGGAGGAGAGGGAAGGGATGAAATGGAAGGATTGTGAGGAAAGAGTAGGGATGATTGTGAGGAAGGAGGTGGTGGGATCCAAGGAGAGGGGAGGGATTACAGAAGAAAGGAGTGATAAGAGGCAATGCAGGTAGAGAGGGGAAGGTAAAATTCAAATTATTTATTATTGCAATGGTCTCTGCACAAAACATCTGCATCCAAAACTATTACCTGAAATTCTCTTAAAGCGGACACCGTTCAGGGAAAGGCGGGGCAGCTTGCAAACTTCGATTTCCCACTGCACGAGGCTGTCAGTGTTGGGGTCCCCGTGGACACAGAGCAGCAGGAAGCGTTCCCGCTGCTCGTAGTCGCAGTTGTTGGCGTCGAGCACTTTGCGTATCTCCGCCATGATCTCCGAAGGGTCTCTGCTGGAGGTGGTCTTCATGGACCACGTGAAACGGAGCGAGCGCGGCTTGACGTGCTCGTCATTTGGCGTGCCGCCGACCCTAAAACAGAGGATCGTCATAAGAAGTGCGACCCCAGAAGCGTCCGCTTGCGGTGGAGGTGGCGGTAGAAGTATGTAGGAGTGACAACATGGCTCCGGCCCACACCTTTCGGGGGTAAGACAGGCGTGAAGCAATGGCTAAACGACTAATGATCTTTAACGAAAAGCGTCTCAAAACTACTGACTGACAACAAAAGGGTGACTGAGTAATTTTGTTAATGTACGCCCAGGGCATCTAATCAACTTACCCTACGACAGGTGAGGCGCCATGTTTACTAGCGGTCTGACCAGGTTCTAACCCTCTGAAAATAAAATGATCGTTGACAAAATGAAATGAAAACATTTCAAGGCAAACACAAATGAAACAGAAAAAAGGGGGAGAGCGAAAAGCAATCTTAAAAACAAACTGATATATTTCATATCGGATAATAGGCACATACAATAGCGAGATGTAATAATTATTGTAGGAAATATTACAAAATATTGGTTACATAACATAATTATCGGGTAAAATTAGTGCTAAACTGACTACAAGGTCGGGTTCAATCGATATGTTTGGGCGACATTCAATCAAACAATAAACTAGAGTTAACAATTTATGTCTATTTCTGCAAATACAATCGATACAATCTAATTTGTTCTAGTACTGAGTTGGTAAAGTTCAACTAAAAGTAACCGTGTGGGCCCTTAAAAATATGCCTAGGTATTCAGTCGCAGTAGAAAGGCTACCTAACCTAACAAATCTATTTGTTTTTTTTTAAATAATTTTTTACCTATCATTAGCACACTTACAATTGCAATATAACATAAGACTTATGTACATCTGATCACTCGGAGTTTGTAACAGTTATTAGGGTTCACTGGTCTCTTAACAGAGTTTGCAGGAGAAACCTAACCTTAAAATTGTATGTACCGTACAGCAGCAACAAAAATAAAAAAATGTCCAATTTTATGTTCTTATCATACCACAACGTATCCTATGTTAAATCACTTCTGCCCCGTCATTTTCTTTTATACAGGGCGTTCACTTTAATTGGGTTCACTATCGAGACCTCAGGAATCCTAAGAGCTAGGCTGTTGTTGAAATTATAAAAAATGTTCCCTATTTTCCTGTTTAGTAATATTGTCTAAACATTTTTTTGTTGTAACAAACATTTGCTGTCCCTTTAGCTTTCTTATACAGGGCGTTCACTTTAATTTGCCTCACTATTAAGACCTCAGGAATCCTAAGAGCTACGCTGTTGATTCAATTATAAAAAAATGTTCACTATTAATATTATCAAAACATTTTTTTTGTTGTAACAAAAACTTGCCGTTCCTTTATTTTTTGTATACAGGGCGTTCATTTTAATTTGCCTCACTATTGAAACATCAGGAATCCTAAGAACTAGATTGTTGATTAAATTATAAAAAAATCCCTTTTTTTTGTGTTTATTATTAACATCTAAACAAATTTTTGTAATGTACTAAAAACTTGCTGCGCCTTCAGTTATTTTTATGCAGGGTGTTCACTTTAATTTGGCGCAGTATTCAGATTTCAGAAAAGCAATGAATTTAATTGAATTATAAAAGACTATTTTTGCGCAGAACAATATTTAAACTAATTTTCTTGTAACTGGATTTTTTATATATTTTCTTATAACGAAAGTTAGTACCTATAAAGCATCTATAAAATGCAATATTACATTACTTAGTTACCTATTTTATTTTAATGTGAATGACATATTTTTCTAAAATCTGTTTTTTTTTACCAAACAATTCCTATAAAAACATTTATTAATTCAATTGTTTCTAAGTGATGACTAGATCAATCAATATTGAATGATTTATTACCTAAAACGACTCAATGTTTATTCATTTGCAATTAACTCGATTTCTTGTTCCCCTGAAAATTAACTGACGAACGTATTGGGACATTGTAACAATAGCACTAAAAATAAAGAAAGTTACGTGATACACGTACAAACAAATTTTAATCACGAGTTAAAAGATTAAATTGAGATACACCCAAGTACGTCGTGATATGATAGTCATCTAGTGCACCAATGCTCGGCGCAAAAGCACCTCAAAATTATCGTATCTGAGGCTGCTTTGCTCAAGTCTACACATGCATTGTTTAGGAACAAACAAATCTTACGCACTGGTTAAAACACTAACCAAAACAAAGATTTCTAGTGGGACAAAAGAAATTGCAGGTGAATTAATTATTTCCGTACGGGTTTGAGCGCTTTTAAAATAATAGGAAGAATAGGATTTTAAACCACAGCATCGTTTGATTGTCAATTTGTTTTTAGGATAAATACACAATGGAGAACAGGATTAATAATACTACAAATACTAGAAGCTTAAAAACTAAGTTGTGTTACAGTTACAAAAATATATGCAGGATGTTCCCATTTTTTTTTAAATTTTAATTCCAATACTTATTATAGCCGAACATCCTGTATATACAGCATCTCACTCGATATGATATAATTTTTTTAAAATTCAACTAAATTTTTCAGTCTTGGAGGACATCTACTTATGCTAAATGAATAAATTGCACAAATTGCTCGCTCGATCGCTCACACGCATTCGCTCCGCTGCCTGAAACTAATTAAATTCATATCCATAACCTTAACAGAATTGACTAAAGATAGAGTTCGATTTGATTGGATCAAATCTTACGTAGCAGCACTTCACTTGTTTCGCTCGGTGAGCATGTCCTGAGTTCACTTTTAACTAACTACCCTTCTCTAAGGTAAGTTTCGCAGCAACTTTTCGCCATGGCGGGTGCGGTGCAGTTGGGACGCCGGGCTCGTGTGGTGTGGTACGCCCTCCCGGCCTCAGTGGTCGGCCCTGAACCAGAAACAATCTTGAGCAAATAGCATGGCCGGTTGGGACGTACCACGCACACACACAAACCCCATACACGTTTACAAAATTGCAGGCCTCTTCTTTCACTTTCCTGACTAAAAACACCGGGAAAAATCGACTGTAATAAGGTGATGGTTATGAGGCGATTTTTACTGATGATGTTTAGTCAAAAAAGAGGCCTCGGCCGCTACAGCAAGAGGACTGCAATTTTGATGGGCGCTGCTTCAATAATTAACTCTTCGGAGGAAATTATTGAAGCAACGGAAGGAAGGAGAAGGTACAACGTAAGCAATGCCCCTTGTTACACAATAAAGAATTACAGGCGATATATTTTTTTATATACAGCATGTTTGGTAAGTCATATTGTAATAATAGCAAAAATCAATTATGAACAAGAAGAAGCAAACACGCTGTATATTTAAACACAGTAAATGAATCAAGTTTGTGATTTCGTGCTGTATTAGAATATATATTTTCGTTCAATAATGATTTCAGATGGTAAAAACTTCGTGCAACCTTGAAGAGTATTAATTTGTGACATGCAAAGCAACTTTTCATACAGCATAAAATACAGGGCGCAAGTAAAAAGTTAAGTTCCGAAAGGCGACACATAAATACATTAAATGGTGATCTAAAAAACCATCCATTAATTACACACAATTCAGGTAAAAATTTGGATAGTGCACAATTCAGAAACAAAAAAAAAAATTGTTTGCAATTCCTTGGTCCATTTAAAACAAATGAAGTACAGCAAACGTGTTACGGTATGATCACTAATAATGCCAACTAACGATAAGCCATGTAAAGTGAATCGTGTATCTAAACCTAATTCATAAAATGAGGTTATGTAATAGTACCCGAAAAGTTCGTCGTTAAAAATTTAAATGACATGGTTGTAGATACAATATGTGATTCGGGGATTTTAAAAATTAATTCAGGCAGGTATATTCAAATAAAAAGCAAATTCATTTCAAAAATATTAAAAATTTCAATTTTGGACAATTTAGTTAGGTTAGGTTGTATTTAAGTTTGGTTAGGTTAGATTTAAGTTAGGTTAGGTTGCAGTTAAGTTTGGTTAGGTTAGATTTAAGTTTGGTTAGGTTAGATTTAAGTTAGGTTAGGTTGCAGTTAAGTTTGGTTAGGTTAGATTTAAGTTTGGTTAGGTTAGATTTAAGTTAGGTTAGGTTACATTTAAGTTAGGTTAGGTTAGATTTAAGTTAGGTTAGGTTACATTTAAGTTAGGTTAGGTTACATTTAAGTTAGGTTAGGTTGCATTTAAGTTTGGTTAGGTTAGGTTACATTTAAGTTAGGTTAGGTTAGGTTAGATTTAAGTTTGGTTAGATTAGATTTAAGTTTGGTTAGGTTAGATTTAAGTTAGGTTAGGTTGCATTTAAGTTTGGTTAGGTTACATTTAAGTTAGGTTAGGTTGCATTTAAGTTTGGTTAGGTTACATTTAAGTTAGGTTAGGTTAGATATGAGTTAGGTTAGGTTACATTTAAGTTAGGTTAGGTTACATTTAAGTCAGGTTAGGTCAGATTTGAGTTAGGTTAGGTTAGATTTAAGTTTGGTTAGGTTGCACCTAAGGTAAGTTACTTTAGGTTACTTTAAAAGTTACCTTGGGTTAATCTTTTTACAAATCTTTGTACACATTCAGAAATATTGCAAATGAAAGTAAATATTATCTACAGACTGTAATGTACATATTTTGTAATTTCTGTGACCACCGCAAACAAGTTTTATCAAAGACCTACTGCCACATAAAACAGCTTATAAGTTCCAATAATCAATTGATTTTGCTTTGCATTTAAATGATCACACCGTATTAGTACAAAGCTTGAAAAACAAATGCGCATCAGAAAACAAAAACAAACAAAACACTGCTGGATTAGAAAGCAGAAACAAAGAACAGATATCTTGTTAGTATTCCTAAAAATAAAAAAAAGAAACATTTTATTTTAATTATCAAAGTCTTTATAATGTATAAACTCCAACTATTAATCTTACACATGTATCCTCAACAAAAACAAACGAAGTTTACAAATTTTGAGATGAATTTTAAGCCACTACAGTAATGCAAATAATAAACTTAATTTAATGTTTTTAAAGTAATTATTCTGTGAACAGATTTTGGTGTACCTTCGCACTCAATTATTATTTCCAAAATGCCCAAGATGGTCTGCAAAACAGTATTATAAAAAAACAATTTTTGAAATGTATTCGTATGTTTAAATGTGATAGCAGTTATTGTAGAACCGCACAAAAGCTGTTAATACAAGTTCAGTTACTCAAACACATTCAGACTGCAAACGTGTTAAGCAAAAAGCCAAAAATGAAACAAAATTACCCAAAAAAACTGTGCTTAAAATTGAAACATTAAAATAAACATATTTATAACTATATTCGTTACACTTAACATTATTTCAAATACATTTTCTTGAGCAATTTCATTTATTCAAGGTTAAAATTAACCTTACTTCGAACAACGTACCTTTTTGAGAACTTGGAGCTTATCTTTGAAAAGAAGGAGGTTCTAGCCGAGTGGGGGGAGTCCCCTGGGGAGCCCTGAGCGTACGTCGCTCGGGGTCGCGTCTGTCCAGAATGGAAAGTACTGCGCGATGATGTGTTGCGAGGGAATGCGGGCTGCCTTGTTGGTGCCGGAGATGCACTCGTTCGACTGCTACAAAATAAAATCAATAAAACAACTGAAACAACTTACACCACTAAACTCCCCACTTTTGTACTAATATGTTAAAAAGTTTTAACTTTAAATAGGGTAAACAAAATAATTTATAAATAAATAAAATTGTTTGCTTGTTATTGTAAGGCAACACGCAATTAACACATTATAAACTGAAAGAGCAGAAATATAAATAAAGGCCGCCATCACAAACTTAAAATTTAATATTGTAACAGGAAGCAAAGAAGAAATTCACAAGGGTTGAAAAGCAACATACCTAGAACGCAGTGGATCAGCAGTAGGTTCGCCAGTGCTACTGCTGACAGAAGCAGACTTGACGTGACCCTTGTTGGGCCTCAGGGTATCCCCTGCGCCCCCCATCACCCCCCTGCAGCACATGCCGTTAGCAGATGTGAAATATTAGTAAAAGGAAGGAAAAGCAGTCTACGTAACTACCAAGGAAGGAAAAACTGTGGTTTCCAAAATATTTTATCAGATTGTAGTTGCCAGAAAGCTTTGAAATGGTAAATTTTCTGGAAAAATTGTAATTTTCCAGAAAATTATTCTTATTTATATTTGCTTACAATGCCAATCAGCAAAAAACCTATTCAATAAAAAGAAGTTTAACAAACTAATATTAATGGTATCAGTATTAAAAAGATTCTAACTGGGAAAGTTTCCACCTGGAAAGAAAAGTTTCAAAAACTTGTTAGAATTAGAATCAACACATAACCTCAAAAAAGATTTAGTTCGTGCATCGCATCAATTTTTTCAGCTTGGCGTACCAAGAAAATAGCAACATAACCTCAAATGCTTTGTATTGCATACATCAAATGAAGACCATTTTGGAAATGTTCCCATTTCAAAGTTTCTGGACAACTTACACCGCTGACTCTTATACAATTACACATCAGAATTGGCAACCACAATTTTTTTTTTAAAGATTTAGTTCTAGTTCCCTGTACGGTGGTGCAGCTATTCTACCTGAAGCAGCAATGCTTACCCGGGGATTTCAGCAACCATATTGGTCTTCTCATTGCTGGCCGTTTTGGCCTCGTAGCTGATTGTGGAACGCCGGCCCACAGAACCTCCTGAAGTGAGAGGTTGTTTCGTCGTAACCGTGTTACTCTTTGTGACGGTACGTGGCTTACCTGGGCTCTGTACACCTGAAACAAGAAACTTTTGTTATTACATTTGCACAAACTAGCTGTATCTAGTTTTTTTTTGATAATTTTAAGATCGTTCTTCAACATTTTGTAGAAATTATCTCCAAAATAGGAAAAAGATTTGTTTATCGACATTTAATGGCTTCCATGCCAATTAAAATCGCTGTGTGGTAGAAGTGATAAAATTGCGGGTGTGTATAAGACTGCGATTACGAGGAAAACAAGCGAAGTAATGAGAAGTAGAAATAAAGATCAGAAATAAACTGTTAATATAATTTCCAGCTAGTGCGCCGTGCTAAGAAGACGAAAAAGCAGCCAAGTGAAAGCGAAGAAAGGTTAGGTTTGTGACGCCTACGTTAAGATAAGAGCGGCAAGAGAAAGCGCTACATTACCAGTATTAGCCAAAATACGGCAAACGTCATGGAATCACAAGAAACATTGACAATTTTAATATAGACGCTCTATGTAATAGCAAAATAAGAAAACAATATGAAGAGAAAGTCGCGAAAATTATTCGAACCAACACAACTAGCAAGGAAGACAGAAAATAATTGGGAAAAAATAAAAAATAGCTTACTGAACGCAGCAGAACAAGTATTAGGGAAGAAAAACGCGAATAAAACAGGAAAAGATTGGTTCGATCAAGAGTGTGATGAAATCAGAAAACAAAAAAACTCTGCAAGACTAAACTGGATAAACACAAACCAAGAACATAATAGGAGAATATATGAATTACAACGGAATAAAACAGATGCAATATATAGAAAAAAAGCGATTGTTTAAAGGAGAAATTGGAAGATATGGAAGAAGACAGAAGTAATAACAACTTAAAACAATTTTACAAGAACATAAAAGCATCAACCAAACACTCCACAAAAACAAGAGGATTAAAAGATACCAACAGAGTTACAAAATATAAGAACACGAAAATGATAAAAATCTGGGAACATTATTTTAATGGAATGTTAGATGTAGAAGCCACGAGTCCAGGCAATGAAAACAAGGGAAATAATGAAAAAATCACAAGAGAAAATCCTGAAGTAGAAGATATAATAAATTGCCCCACTTTAAAAGAGATTCGAAAAGAAATAAAAACAACCCGCAACGGTAAAGCGACAGGGGAAGACAAAATAGCAGCAGAGCTTCTAGGAAACAAGTCAAACGCAAGTATGTAAACTTATCAAAGAAATATGGACACAGAACAAAATGCCGCTCGAATGGGATCAGGGAATAATAACTCCAATCCATAAAAAGGGAGAGATAAATAGAGAAGAATACAGAAACTATAGACCAATAACAATTCTTAATATCTCATATAAAATCTTAGCAAATATCATAAATGGCAAACTGAAGGTCTACGCTGAAAACATACTGGAAGACTATCAAAATGGCTTCAGACTAAGGAAATCAACTTTAACTGCAACGCACACTACAGCGCAAAAATCCAAAGAATATAACAAGGAACTACACGTGATTTTTATAGATTTCCAAAACGCGTTCGACTCGATAAACATAACTAAAGCACTACAAGAATTAAGAATGTTGCGAGTCCGAGTGAAACTTGTTAAAATTCTGGAAATGACTTTAAAAAATTATAAAGGCAAAGTAAGATTCCAAGAATTAGTATCAGACGAATTTAGCATTGACAAAGGAGTGTAGGAAGGAGACGCAACACTGTTTAACCTAGTCCTTGAATCCATTTTAACCCTTAAGTACCGATCGTCGGTCACAGAGACTGCTATGTACTTTCCAATTATAAATGACTCAGATACCGAATATTTCCGAGAGCTACCGACTAGTGTACCTTCTACACAATGCATTTGCAGTCATATACCAGAAGCGCAACGATCCATTTGCATTCTGCAGTTTACAGTTAATTTTCAAAGTTGAATAGTGGTCTCCCAGACCGACGGTCGGTAACTACGTTACTTTTTTGTACTGCATAGTAAGACTTAACTGTAATAAAACGCAAAATCTGGCACAAATAAAAATGAATTCTGTTCCTGGACCTTCAAATTTTGTTCATGGAGCTTCAAAACGTGTGCGTCTAGGTGACCCTGACTTCGAAGAGACCTTATTGGCATGGCATGACGAATGTGATATTGATGCGGAAGACAATGGAATTGAAAGTAATCATGATTCTGTTTTGGAAATAAAAGAAAGTGAGGACGATGGCCAAGTGTTAGATGCAGAAAGCTTGTCAGAAGACGAACATGATCCTAGAAAAAGTTTTTACGGAAAATATAAGTATATGTGGCCATCTCAACCGTTTGTGAACAGGACGAGAACACACCAACATAACATCGTCTTGCAACTGCCAGGTTTACGTCAAGAATAAAGGGAGATTCCGCACGAGTTCCTTCCCAAACGCGGTAGAGAAGAAGGATCGGCATTAAATGGTTTTACTAAACATATCACTATGGTTTCATATGTGCCCAAGAAGTCAAAGGCAGTTATTTTATATATATAACACTACCTGTACAAATCAAAGTTCAGGAAAACCGGACATAATTTCCTTTTATAACTACACCAAAGCAGGAGTAGACTCTCTTGATGAAAAATGTTTCAAATATAGTACAGGAAGACGAACAAGGAGATGGACAATGGCGATATTTTTTAGAATTTTAGACATCAGCGCTGTCAACGCGTATATCCTGTACAACAGTTTTAGGTTTGTATTCATTCTGTGTTTATTTTTCTGACATACTATTAACTTCCTTACAAGTTACAGGGATAATCCTACACAAAGTCGCTTGAATTTTATGAAGGAATTTGCATTCACATTGGTAACACCAGTATTGATAAAAAGAGATTCAAATATATCCACGAGTCGTGAACTCCGAATAAGCATAAGACGGATTTTGATAACTTGAGAGTGTTTGGTCACAGACGAAAGACAAGACCAAAACGACAAAGATATACTTCCTAAACGAAAAACCTGTTCATTATGTCTGTATCAGAAGAAAAGAAAAACACAATATGTAAAGACTGCATTTAAATTATAAGCGTATTTGTTTATGTTAATTTTGTAGAAAGACTAGTTTTGAGTTTACGAGAGCGGGTCAATAAGTCCGTGACTTTTTGAATTTCCCGCCTCTTAACTGAAAGGGCAACACTGCTCCTGTCAACAGACATCTGTCAGTTGACTCCTGTCAAAATTTGAACAAGTTGCGTCATTTTGACAGCCATTGATAGCTGACTACCGCGTGATTTGAGAAAATGGAAAAAAGTGAATTTCGTGTGCTCATTAATAAGCATTATTTTTTGCGGAAAAAAACCATCACTCAAACCAAGGCTAAGCTTGATAAATACTATGGGAACTCTGCACCATCAATTTCAATGGTAAAAAAGTGGTTTACTGAATTTCGTTGCGGCCGTACAAGCACGGAAGATGCCGAACGTTCTGGACGCCCAGTTGAGGTCTCTACACCCGAAACAATTAAAAAAATTCACGATATGGTGTTGGCCGATCGGAGATTGAAAGTGCGAGAGATTGTGGAAGCCATAGGCATATCACATGGCTCAGTGGTTTCAATTTTGAATGATCACTTGGGTATGAGAAAGCTTTCCGCAAGATGGGTGCCGCGTTTGCTCACAATCGACCACAAACGCAATCGTGTGACAACTTCGCAGGAGTGTTTGGCGTTGTTTAACCGCAATATGGACGAGTTTTTGCGCGGTTTCGTAACCGTGGACGAAACGTACATCCACCACAACACCCAGAGAACAAACAGCAGTCAAAACAGTGGGTTTCTCGGGGTGTATCGGCGCCAAAGAAGGCCAAGGTGGGTTTGTCAGCCAATAAAGTCATGGCGACCGTTTTTTGGAATGCACGTGGTATAATCCACATAAAAGGGTTAAACAATCAATGGCGAATATTATGCCAACTTATTGGGTCGATTTAATAAGGATTTGAAAAAAAAACGACCGCATTTTGCCAAGAAAAAAGTTCTTATGCACCAGGACAATGCAAGGGTGCACACATGTGCAGTTTCCATGGTAAAAATCCGAGAATTAGGCTACGAATTGCTCCCTCATCCGCCCTATTCTCCGGATTTAGCCCCGAGTGACTATTTCTTGTTTCCAAACCTGAAGAAATGGCTCGGCGGAAAGAGATTTGACTCCAACAATGAAATCATCTCAAAAACAAATACCTATTTTTATGACCTCGACAAATCTTATTTTTAGGAAGGGATAAAAAAAAATTGGAGAAACGTTGGACAAAGTGTATAGAGCTCAAAGGAGACTATATTGAAAAATAAAATGATTTTTTATCCAAAAACCTGTGTTTCATTCAAAAAGTCACGGACTTATTGACCCGCCCTCGTATTTCGCTTTATAGATGTCTCAACTTAAAAAAAATAATAATTAAGTTGAGCTGGTTATTAATTTCTCTGTGGATATAATTATTTTGTGACGACATGCATATTTGCATGATATTTGTTCATTCTGACAATAAAATTTCTTTCAGTTGACTAATTGCTTTTATTTCCGCTTGGAATTACGTTGTTTCCCTTCATTTATACCTAATAATACTACCCCATCAGTCGAAAACGATAAAAAGAAAATAGATTTTTACAAACAAGCAAAAACAGACTAGTGGTCTGAGAGACCGATGGACGGTGATTACGTCCCACATTTCGAAGGTCGGTACTTAAGGGTTAAGAAAAACAAACCTAAATAGGAAGAAAATGGAATGCAAATAATAGCCTACGCCAGTGACCTAGCAATTATTGCAAACTCAAAAAACGACTGAATAAGAGTAGTTGAGAAACTAGACACGAAGGCACAAAAGTTTGGGTTATAAATAAACGAAGGTACAACAAAATACATGAGAGTTACAAGGGACAAACAAAAATCTGTAAATTGTATAAAAATAAAAAACTACAAGTTTGAAGAGGTATTACAACACTTCAACTACTTAGGAGCAATGATGGGACAAACGGGAAATGGAAAAGGTAGATTAAAAGAAAGATATAAAGCAGAAGAGTACTAGAAGCAAGAAGACTAAAGAAAAGAAGAAGGGGAAGAACCTAGCAAATCCTGAACAGCACAGACAGTAGAGATAGCAAGATCAAGGAGAAAAACATCAAATACTGGCGAAGAACAATGGAAGAAATGGGTTACAGAGGACACAGTGAGTCCTAAATCCGACACTGAAGGGAAAAAGCTCTTATACACAATTCAAGAGGGAGATATGAAATCTTACAAAATATCATACAGGGTAGAAGAAGTAGAGGAAGAAGACGCATCTCCTGGTTGCGTAACCTGGGACAATGGTATAATTGCAGTTCCATTGGATTGTTCAGAGCAGCAACGTTGAGAATACAAACAGCCATAATGATAGCCAACCTTCTAAGAGGAGACGGCACTTAAAAAGAAGAGACAATTCAAAACTTTGTATTAAATCGATACCACATTTAGCTATTATTTAGTCTAATTCACGTTGGATTCATTTATATCTCGCTTATAATTGTAAGTATCGACAGAGGATGGTAAAGGATTTTGTTCAGCACAGTTCAAAATTATTTTCAGATATAGAGGTCGTTTGGTCTAGTCAAGGTAACTAAACTTGAAAATCTTTGGACTCTAGAATATTCCAACGATATATCATAGAAGTCTAAAAATGGTCATTTCGGCTTATTTAAATTGTTGATGTAACATTTTGACCAAATTAGTTGCTAAACTTTCGCGCAATTAACCTAGTTAGTAAATTTAATAAATGTAGCTGTGAAACAAAAAAAAATATTTTGAGGTTATGTTGTTAATTAGGAGACGAATGTACCAAAAAAAATCATACGAGCATTTTTAATAGCTCAAGATTATCTTTTAATGTATAAAAAAAAAGGACTGCGGGATGCTATTAGGGATTAAAGGACAGTTTACATAGTTTTTTCACATTATAACAATTTATTAAAAGGAATTTTGAGGTTATGTTGTGATTTACCGAAAAATAAATCATTTTAGTAGAATTGTAGAATTGATTGCAACGATTGTAAGTCATCAAAATGGAACAAGATGAAAGTATCTTGCAGGTTGCAGTAGGAATACGTTTTTTTTTGCATATTTTGCAGATTAAATGAAGAAGTTTTGAGTAGGATTGAGGTTATGTTAAAGCTTCCCGAAACATTGTTGTACTTTTTACAAGTTAAACGTTCTATGTGTTGTTTCTAAACGTCTTAGGTTACAAATGCTAGCTTTGAGAATGCTACAGGATAAAAAAAAAAGACATTTTGAGTTCACATAACGGAAATTATTTAAATTAAAACTCTAGTCATCAAAAGAAATTTTGAGGTTATGTTGTGAGTTTCACAAAATTAAATCGGAGTAGGCTTTTTTGTAAAGGTTCTAAATTACTAAAATAGGAAGAAACAAGAGTATTTTGTAGATTGCAGTAAGATGATGATCTTTGCAAGTTAAATGAAGAACTTTTGAGTAGGATTGAGGTTATGTTAAGGCTTCGAGAAACAAATTGTTGTACTTTTTACAAGCCAAACGTTTTATGTACTGTTTTTAAACGTCTTAGGTTACAAATGCTAGGTTTGAGAATGTTTAAGGTTATATTATAACACAAAAAAGAACATTTTCAGCTCATGTTTTCAGTTACAGAAAGCCACGCTTTGAGAAACTTTGAGGTTACATTACAAGGTACACGAAAAAAAAGGAAGCAATATTATCTTGTAGATTAAAAGTAGGATTTATTTAGAAAAATCGGTGAATATTGTAGGTTAGAAAAAGAAGTTCTCTTCTCTGTTTGACGGGTTACGTTAGCCCCCCGCCCGGCGTACGAGCAAAAAGGGCTCACAGAACCTACTCCATTGTAACTAATTAACAGGCTATTGGGCTAAACGAAATTTCAGATAATACAGGAATTCCACACTAAATAACCATCTTCGATTTTTATTTGGCCCGTAAACATACTTCGGATAACAGGAAAACTTACTGTTCTCAGTAGCCGGTTTCGGTTGTGCACTAGCAGGCCGCGCATTGAGCCGGGCACTGTTTTCCTTGATGGTGGCGCTGTCCACGGTATTCTGCCGCTTGAAGCCCGACTGATGATTATTGGTTTGGGGTACTGGAACTTGAGGTTGAGGACCTTGTCGCAGGGTTTCGCCTTAAATAGAATATCCGTCAAAAATTAAGACAAGCGGTTAAACTCTCTCAAACTCCACGAGAGCCTCAAATCAAATTTATAAAGTATAAGAAACACCAAAAAAAAAAAGAACAACGAAGGGGAATCGATAGTCCTACCTCCACTAGAGGCTCTTCTGTTAGGCTTGGCGTTAGTGGCTGATATGGACCGGTGCACGCCACGGTGGGATGGGCTCTGCGCCGTCGGCTGAGGGGCCCCGACGGCCTGCTGCCCTGAGATGTTGCGCAGCGAGAGGCTGCTTCCGCTACGACTGCCATCACTTTCAGGCTGCAACAAAAATGTTGAAATTGAAACAAGCTGAGCTGAAAAGCAACGGGAATGCTTACATCGGTGCTTTTTCGTCCTAAAAGTAAATAGGTCGCGAATACGTCGTCGTATTTGGCTGTATCGAGAGAGTTTTCTATATCCGTCCTGTTGTATCCCAGACACACCAGCGCTTCGATCCGCTTGTGGTCGTTCATGTCGGGTTCTGGTTCTATGTAGGGTTTTAACTCATCGTTTTCATAGCTAAAAGTTGAAAACCTAATACAGTTTTTCGAATAACTCTTTTCTTTTTGCTCATATTTAACTTAAAATATTCTTGGAAGATTAATTATTACATTATTCAAAGGTTTGATACGAGTATTTTTTTAATATTGTGGAAAACAATGACTTTATAATTAAAACACACACTATAATCTACCTGGTATCCATAAAAGATTGTACACATAACCTCAAAAATAAATTTGACATTTATCTTTGAAAGTTAATGCTTTTAGAAATTAATTTGGCGTTTACTGTAAAAAATAAATTCAAAATCAAATTTGACATTTATTCCTCAAAGTTTATATCAAAAAGGAATTTTCAATATTTATTGTGCAACAAAACCTTAAGAAATAAATTTTAAATGTATTCTTAGAAGCTCAAACATCAAAAATTAATTTGACATGTTTATTGCAGGAAATAAATTCAAAATCAAATTAACATTTACTCCTCAAAGGTTATAATTACAAAAATGAATTTAACATTTTTATTATGCAACATAACCTTCAAAATAAATGACATTTATGATTCTAACCTCAAAAATGAAATTTTCATTTTTTATTGTGCAACATAACCTTCAAAATAAATGACATTTATGATTCTAACCTCAAAAATGAATTTGACATGTTTATTGTGGGAAATAAATTCAAGGTTATAATTACAAAAATGAAATTTTAATTTTTTATTGTGCAACATAACCTTCAAAATAAATGACATTTATGATTCTAACCTCAAAAATGAATTTGGCATGTTTAATGTAGAAAATAAATTAAAGGTTATAATTACAAAAATGAATTTAACATTTTTATTATGCAACATAACCTTCAAAATAAATGACATTTATGGTTCTAACCTCAAAAATGAATTTGACATGTTTATTGTAGGAAACAAATTCAAGGTTTAATTACAAAAATGAAATTTTCATTTTTTATCGTGCAACATAACCTTGAAAATAAATTTTACATTTATGGTTCTAACCTCCAAAATTGCCTTGTTTATTGCACAACGTAACCTTAAAAACATACGGCAACTGTGGTAAGATTCAATTCCATGGAGTAAAGAGCATCACGTAATGTATATTAAATTTATTTCAGTCATTTATGCATACCCAGTTACTATCACATACAAAGTGTAGCTAAAAGTGTTCCAAACTCTACCACACAACTACATCATGCTGATTGGACTAAGTGTGAGACTAATGTTCCGTTTCAAAATGAAACAACATTGAGGATGCAACATTGATATTACAGGACAACAGTAATAAGTAAGGAAAAATAGCGAACTGACCCCACATACCCCATATTCATCCACTTGTCTTTCATAATGGTTTCTAGGCTCGCCCTCTTGGCAGGGTTAAGCACAAGGAACTTCTTAAGTAAATTTTCGCAGTCGGTGCTCATGTAGAAGGGAATGCGGTACTTTCCACGCAGCACCCGTTCTCTCAATTCCCTCAGCGTCGATCCATCGAACGGTAAACTACCTGATACTAATGTATATAAAATTACTCCTAATGACCACACGTCTACTTCTGGACCATCATATTTCTTGCCCTACAAGAAAAAATCTTTGATTATTTCATCCCTCGAGTAAGTAAACCTTAGACAAACCTGAAAGAGCTCAGGCGCAGCATATGGAGGACTACCACAGAAAGTGTCTAATTTGTTTCCTGGTGTAAATTCATTTGAAAATCCAAAGTCGGCTATTTTAATGTTCATTTCACTGTCCAGTAGTAAGTTTTCAGCCTTTAAATCTCTGCAAGGAAAATGCATATGTAGTTAGTGTTTTAGGTTAAAGGAAATAAAATTTGAGGTTAAGTTCTGCTAGCAACAAAGTTATGGGAAGATTGGATTGTAGATTTGGATCATTATATTGCTATAAGATAGATAAAAAATTAAATTAAGATTTACAAATAAATTCAAGGCCAAGATTTTGTGGTTAGAAATGGAATATTTGGGTTGTATTATGGATTAGATAAGGATTTTTGAGTTTTATAAGCCAACTATTTATCGAGGTGTGAGATGATATTGCAAGTGGCAAAGCTCAATGTTACTTTGGAAGGTTTGATGTTACATAATAACCTAGGAAAGGCATTACACATTTCAAAGCCTGATGTTTTGAAGAAATTTGAGATATGCAGGTCTGGAGGTAACCTTGAAAACTGGACAAGGAAGGTTAAAGAAGGAAGTTCTGAGTTTATGTTTGAGTTACAGAAATTTAATTATGCTTGTACAGCTGGCATCAAATGTTAGCTTGGTGTACAAACAGTCTATGCAGTTTTAAACTCCAGCACCTCTTTTTTCTCTGTTTAACGTTTATTAAATAGTAAGTCAGAGAGAATACCACAACCTGACGAAACAGAAAATACAAATGCGATGACAAATCCTTCAGGTCTTGGTTCAGCATATACAATTGAGGATGCTTCTGCTTTGTTGCTGAGCTAAAGAAAAAGTCAAGTGATGCACAAGAACTACAGGGATGTGAAAAAAAAGTTTTGTGAGGAAAACAAAAGAAAGATTGGCGTATAAATTATTTTTTGTGTTACATAAAAGAGATTAGGGAGTTTTTATGTCAAGCTACAGGAATTTAACAAATGAAGCTGTAGGCTACGATAAGAAATTCTGAAGTTAGGATTAAAAAAAAAAGAAAATAACAATTGGCCTTTTAAGGTATAAAAAGAGGATTACGGGATGCTGCGAAGGATAAAAAAAGGACAGTCTGCGTTTATGTTACACATTACAATAATTTAATAAATTACATCATACGTTATCAAAAGAAATTTTGAGGTTATGTTGTGAGTTGCACAAAATTAAATCGGAGTAGGCTTTTTTGTAAAGGTTCTAAATTACTAAAATAGAAAGAGATGCGAGTATCTTGTAGGTTGTAGTAGAAGGATTTTGAATGTTTTGCAGGTTAAATGAAGAAGTTTTAAGTACGATTGAGGTTAAGTTGAAGCTTCGCGAAACATTGTTGTACTTTTTACAAGTTAAACGTTTTATGTATTGTTTCTAAACGGCTTAGGTTACAAATGCTAGGTTTGAGAATGCTACAGAATAAAAAAGGACATTTTTAGTTCGTATTTCACATAATGGAAATTATTTAAATTAAAACTCCAGGTCATCAAAAGAAATTTTGAGGTTATATTGGGAGTTACATAAAATTAAATCGGAGTAGGCTTTTTTGTAAAGGTTCTAAATTACTAAAATAGGAAGAAACGAGAGTATTTTGTGGATTGCAGTAGGATGATGATCTTTGCAGGTTAAATGAAGAACTTTTGAGTAGGATTGAGGTTATGTTAAAGTTTCGCGAAACGTTGTTGTACTTTTTACAAGTTAAACATTCTATGTATTACTTCTATATATCTAGGATACCATGTAGGTTACAATAACTAAGTTTGGGAATGTTACAGGATAAAAAAAAGACATTTTGAGTTCATGTTTCACATTACAGAAATTATTTAAATTAAACTCTATGTCATCAAAAGAAATTTTCAGGTTATGAGTTATAGAAAAACAAAGAGTACAATTTATTGTCAAGGTTCTAGGTTAACAAAACAGAAAAAGGATGCGATTGTTTTCTCGGTTACAGTAGGATTATGTTTTAAATGTAAAACTATAATCGCAGGTTAAATATAAGTTTTGACTAGGATTGAGGTTATGTTAAATATTTGATAAATAAATTGCACTTTCTACAAGTTAAACGTTCTACTTGAATGCAATGTAAGTTACAAAAGTTAGGTTTCGAAATGTTTAAGGTTATGTTATCGAATAAAAAGGACATTTTGAGTTCATGTTTCTAGTTACAAAAATCTGTGTCTTGAGAAAGTTTGCGGTTATATTACATACTAAATGAAAAAAAAAAGGAAGCGATGATATCTTGTAGATTCAAGTAGGATTCTCTTGAAATTAAATGTAAATATATTGTAGTTTAGAAGAAGATATTTTAGATAAGATTAAGGTTATGTTAAAGATTGCAGAAAGGGGTGTTCTGTGTTCCAGACGTTACACGTAGCCAATGCTTTCAAGTTTGAGGTTATACTGTAGGTTGTGAAAAAATAGCAGACACTATAGGTTAGAAAAACAAAGGAAGGCTCGCGAGCATTAGTACGTTAGAGAATCTTTTCTTTTAGTTCGAAGTATAATGTAGGATATTGAGGTTATGATGTGTACCTGTGTATAATTTTCTTTTGATGGCAGTATTGCACTGCAGAAACGATTTGTCGAAACTTAGCTCGTGCCTCCTTCTCCTTCATTCGGCCGTGAAGTACGAGGTAGTCGAACACTTCGCCTCCCGACGCATACTCCATTACCAGGTACAATGTTTTGTCTGTTTCGATTACTTGAAATAGTTTAACTATGTTCGGATGGTCTAGCATTTTCATTATTCTTACCTACAATTCAGAAAACAACGATTAATTAACGCGTTGGAGCCGACGAACGCTCACTTACTTCTCTAAAAAGTTTTTGTAATGACCCAGGATTGAGTTGCGTTTTGTCTATGATTTTGATCGCCACCTCCTTCCCCGTTGGCACGTGCTTCGCAAGCTTGACCTTGGCGAAGTTGCCCTTTCCAATGGTCTTGAGGAGCTTGTACTTGCCAATGGTGGGCTCCTCTCCTGCACGGGTTCTGTTACGGGTCGATGCCGTCCCAATACGTGTTGACTCCACGGAAGTATCATTGCCTCCCTATAAAGAAAGTTTATCAGAACAAGGTTACTTTAATTATTTCGTTTATAGGTTATGTTTTGTTATCTTATGGGATTAGTCTGTTATATTACATGACTTGTGTATAAACACTTGGGAGACATAACCTCAAACTGTGTATATTGTATGAAAACTAGTACCGCGTGCATTTTCATTCGTTTTTTCCGTGCCGGTCGTTTTTCTGATTCTGTCTTAATTATTATTTAGTGAATATCAGAATAGTGAGAAGATAAGACGGAGCTGGAAACAAAATGTCTGTATATACACCAAACTAAGGCGTGATGTTAGCTACACAAACCTGATTGAGACTGTGTAAATGACATCACTTTTTAGCGTAACATCAACCGAACTGAACTGAAAAAAAATTACCGTGTAGATAAAGGAGGGTGGTGTTTCGAATACAAACGGTTTGAGGTTATGTATCCGTCATGTAATGCCTCAGCCTATGGCTGACGTGCTTCTATTGCAATGGTGGTTACCATGTGATACGGTAATTTTTTAAAAAGTCTATTTCAATGCCCATATTCGAAATATCTCCTGCCCAAACATAATACCGCATAAAAACTTCCATATCATCACGAAAATATTAAAAAAATAATCACGCATATGCAGCTTATCAAAAACGTGATTTAATGTTACATTTTCCTTTCGGTTTTAGATCTAAACGAAACACAGCGCGGAATAATCTGACTCATATTTAATTTTGTGCAGAATACATGATAACTGCATGACACTCGCTTGTTTTTTTATTTGCTTTCTGCATCAGATACCGATAAAAAGATAAAGCAGCGATAATACCGACTTTCCGCTTCAGGTAGGTACACAATAATAAAACTTTGCAACAGCATCTTAAAAAAGGGTTCACGT
Source organism: Limonius californicus (assembly GCA_014611495.1). Classification (NCBI taxonomy): domain Eukaryota; kingdom Metazoa; phylum Arthropoda; class Insecta; order Coleoptera; family Elateridae; genus Limonius; species Limonius californicus. The sequence continues at coordinate 43,063 of JABXWE010002237.1, read as the reverse complement.
CACCTCAATATTTTAGCACATATTATTATAATGACCTAAATTCTCGCATATAATGCAATTGTAAAATAAACCATAGATGTCTCTCGATAGATCGGTTAAACCAAATACCTGTGATTCTTGAGAAACATTTTTGTTGTGTCTAATTTTGGCGACTGGTTTTTTACGTTGGATTTGCACGCGATCCTGTGCGTCCGAAGAAGCCCTGCTCAGGAGCTTCTGCTTAGTCTCATTCCGCTGAACTCCGGTCGTGCTGTTTCTCGTCTTATTCCCCCGTTCGAAAGACTCGACGTTTTCGGCCTCCATGTCACTCAAGCCTGGCTTTAAGAGATTTTCCACTTCATTGAAGCTCTTGAGGGGCTCGTGAATGTGCTCCATCTGTTTCATATCCAGGTCTTGCGATTTATCCTTAATTTTGTTCTCGGCGGGGGGGACACTGGCGTTGTTTGTGTTTTTCTTCTGCTTCATCAGTATTTCATCAAACCTCTGCAGGTTTTGCCTTCGTACGGCTTCGGCCTCGCACAAGGAAATGTAATTTTGTACCTGTTGCAGCGGGTTTAGGGTGTCCATGTTGTGGGGCTGATCACCCGAGGGCATGAATTTCAGGTTGATATCTAGATTGGGTTTGAGCGCGGGTGAGGGTTGTGGCGGTTGGATGGCGTAGATGTTGAGGTCACCGTCCTTCTTCTTTTGTCTCTTATCGATCTTCGGAGAACCTTCGTGCGATTTGCTTTGTCTGAATATAATTTTGGCATCAGAGACCAATTTGTAGCTAGTCAACTGGGACATATTCTCGGCTTTGTTGAGCTCATGGGTGGCGTTATGGGTTTTGTTGGACAATATGGGGCTACCGCTCAGTGGACTGTTTATTATCACTTTCCTGCACTCACTGACGGGGCTGCTGAGAATTTCTTTCAGCTTAACATTTCTACCACTCTTTGACGAGTCCGAGGAATCATCCCGGTTATTCATCGTGGGACTTTTAGGGGAGTTAAGAGGGAATGCTGAATGATCCATTATTGGACTCTTGGGGGAACTCCCTACAGGATGGTCGATTATAGGGCTTTTATGAGGGAGATGGTAGTCCATTAGGGGATTCTTGGGGAACTGGTTAAGAGTTGGGCTCGGAGAGCTTGGTGGGTTAAGGATGTTCCCATGGATGTCCTTGTACCGGGCGCTGAGGTGGAAGTCCCTGCGCGGCGGGGGTGGGGGTTTTCGGGAAAACTCGTCCTTGTACCGTTCCATGTATTTTCCGGCGTACGTAATCCTGTTACGTTCCGCTTTTAAGCGCTGCAAGCCGATGTCGTGGTTGTGGGCGCTGCCGGTGCTATGGACGGAACTGATGGAGATGGTATCGGCTTCGGGCGAGAGTCTCTGGTCGTCCTCGCTCATATTTCACTGCTGCACAAAATTACAAGACGTGTTTTACAAGCGGTCGCAAAGTTGCTACAATCCCGCACACAGAAGCTGGAAATTGCATTTCGAACTCAGCCACATCACAAAAAGTACGGACAGGACTTGATTCACATACACAAGCAGGTGCGATGGGCACACATCGAGTGTCCTTATCAGCGAGATAGGACGCCTTATCACTGTTAAAACACACCTATATTGGCTGCGATAGACTAACGTGTCTACTTGAAAACTTTGCAACAATAAAATGAGCCTATCTACAATTATTCTACCATTAAATTACGACACGGAAAATTACACTCTACGGTAAGCCACCGAAAGGACGCGAAAGTTACTCTACCGTCCGTCATTGTTTAACAATTATTTTCTCGTTGTGTAACGAAACGTCTTGTGGCGAATTTCGGGAATTTCTGTGACGAAGATCGATCGTGAATCATGACGATGATAAGCTCGTGCCGCCCCGAAAATTAATATGGGTATTTAGCTTAACGCGGACGTACTAACCAAACGGAGAGGTGGGCATTTTTAACATGCACGTGTCAAAGAAGGACAAACAGCAGAACCTGTTGATTAGCATAATTTTGCATCTTTAAAGGCAAACACCCGTCCCAGGTGCCAGATTTACGAAAAGCCTGATCAATATGCATGCACGAGCCGAAATTCCGATAAGGTTTGGTAATTAGCCGCAAACGAACAATTGGAGGTAGGAGAGAACACATCCTCCAACATTTGCAAATCAACGTCACCACTGAAGTAATCAAGCTAATAACAAAGATATAAAAATCACATGCTACCGAGCATACCTAACAGTGTGTGTTACCAAGGACAAAACGAGGAAACCATCTGTTAGTTGCAAAAACTGTTACGCCAATTATACGCCGACAATATCAAAATCGTATTCCGTATTCAATTGCGAATGATGTCATATTAGAAGCAAACCGTTCGACGCTAATCATATGCGAGTTCTAATTATTCCTCATTAGCACCCGAATTTGTTCGCGTAAAACGGTACCCAAAGTCCATGGAACCTAAAATGGTAGCGCTACGCACGGTGTAAGCTTTCTAATCAATTGGAAACTAATTGTAACCTCTGTTTTTGTTTTAATTATGCCCGAGGTTCTAATACGATACAGACGAGCCCCTTGAACCGACCCTGAAGCCCTTCAAACTTCAACAATTCGAATCCCCAAGTTAGACTTCGAAACCGCCGATCCATAGGCAGGAAGACAATCTCAAAGTTCGCGTTTCGAGTGTCAGTCTAATCACTATCAGCATGATAAGAGGAAACACGTGAGCCTGTTGGTTTCTAAACCACAAAGTCACTAGGGTTCTTGAAAAGTACAATTAATAATAATGAAAATAACAATAAATTATCTGGGATGCTAATTGGGGCACAACAACACGAATCTGCTCGCCTGCGAGTTAGGCAACACTATTTACAGACTAATTATGAAAATTGCCTACGTAAATAATTACAAGAGATTACGAAAGAAAAATGTAGTGTCGTGTTACGGAACCGCTGTAAATAACAGAAAGCTCGCATTTCGGTACATTTTTATCGAACAAAAGTAAAGGCACGCCATTGGAATGGATTTTTGAAACCCAAACGCGACACGGCTAATTAAAAATGCTCCAGTCATTGCGGAAAATGTATTAATTACTTTTCGTTCGTCACTATAACGTAATCGCGTTCATAAAGGGCGTGGCGCGCGTTCGGTTTAAATAAAACCTAGGTATGCATACTACATTAATAACAATGAACAGCTTCCTCTAATAAAAAAAATTGTGCCTTTTATGTATGAGCAAAGGACAAAGTCAACTCGGTAAACGTAATTAGCATTCAGATAACTTCCTCTACTCCTTTTTATTATGCACGGTCTAGTGTGTAAGAAAACGTGGAATTGTTCCGGGGAAAAGAATGTGCGTTTGTAGTGCTTTGCGAGACATACGAGACAACTCAGATCCTATGTTTAAATGTAGATTAACGTGAAGGGCAATTTGGGCTCTTGCAATGTTCCAAATATTTTATTTTTATGCCGATTGATTTCCAATAAAACACCCCTGAACTCTTGGAATTTCTACCAAAAAACAAATTATGAAGTATAATGTGTTAATTGTCATAGCGAAAAAGTTTTAAGAACAATAATAAATGTTTATTTTTTACAAATTGTGCAAAAATAATCAGAAGTGCAGTTGACCAAGGTGTTACCTCGCCCTGCCCTTCCCCAACCCTCTCATTTGCTCTAATTATTATTTTAAGCTAAATCTAATTATTATTTTAAGCTAAACACAGCCCCCCAAAGACACTTAAATTTAACGGGAACTTTTTTTAATTACCACGGTGTCTTGTCACATTCTCTACACGTTCGCCCTCGAATGTTCCCGCATAATGGCACAGCAATAAAACCTTCAGCTGTGGTGGCGTTCCGAAAACTGAATTTTTAAATTCTGCGGGCCCGCGTGCGTTTTGCAACCTTTAAAAGTCCGCAGAGTGATATTATGTATTCATTTTACGAGAGGAACATAATAGGAGGATAATTCCTTGATGAGAGACAAACAATCAGCCCTAAATTGTTTAATGTGATCAATAATTTTACGACGGACACCATGAAAGACTTCCATATATTAAAAAATAAAAGGCCTCCAAGATTGTACCATAATCACGTTAAGAATATTTAAAATTAAAACGATTTTCTAAAGAATTCAAGATAATCAGTGCATTGATTGCAAAATTAAAAAATTAAAACTTACACCTTAGGCATAGTAATAATACCGCCACAAGTTTGTAAAACAATCCCCCATTAAAAAAACACGTTTGCGAAGAATTTGAAAATAAGATCTGGAGTTCAAATCCCAGACGCGGTATCTCCCCGTTGTTTTGAAATAATTACGTACCTGCGATCAAATGGGGTTGTCGAATGCGTGATGCCCACCACATCACCACGTGTCATGAATATACCACGCGACAATCGGGTGTGAGAGCAAGCTCTCACGTAATCAATCACTTTACGAAAGACTTCAAAAAGACAATTCGAAAGTAATTTAAGATTTTCATTTGCAAAAAAATGTTTCGATATAGAAAGTGGCCAAGTAACACAAATTGCAAAAATAAAGAGCTCCAAAATATACAGGGTGTATCAAAAATAGGTACAAATATTTAAATCAGTAATAGATTGGCTCAAGTAGAATTCAATAGTACTGTTCATTTTTCAAATATCATTAAGTTTATTTTTTTTTAATTTAAAATAAAATAAAATTTTGTTTGAGAACCGCTGGCGATACATAGAAAATGCATTTAAGCTGTAAAAGGTTATTACCTAATTGTAAAGTAAATCCAAAGTGGCAAACACGTAAAAACTTGTATGGCTTGTGATAACAACAGACAGAATAGAAATTACTGACCTGCCTAATACTATTGGTTTGTGGCAGGCGATAAGAAATTTTTTTGCACTTCCATCTTACTCTCACACCTTGTATATAACAATTACGTTAAGGAGCACCATGTAAATATAGGATTATCAAAATATTTAGTACAATCACTCGAAGAGGATTATTAGATGTAAAATAGATATGGTATTTAATATAATTAATCACTTTACGAGAGACACTTAGAAAATAATAAGATTCAAAATATTTGTTATCGTGTTACGATGGACATCCCAAAATAGCAATCATCCAAATTCTGAATACAGTGCGCTCGTAAAATGTCCCCCCCCTACTATCTTTTGAACGACTTGATACATATTTCTACTTTCTAACCCATATTTAAATTTTATAACTTTCAAAATGGCGGCTAGGCGCCATCTTGAACTATTTTTTTAAATAGCAATGGGGCCGCGTGTCTTCTCATTTGAAAAGTATTTTAATTCTGCGTCTGATCCTTGAGTTTCATTCAGAAACAAATGACGGATGATTGAAAATAACAAGTTTATGGAAAAAAGAAGGAACCCGGAAAATTTTTTGATTTGCGGTCCAAATATGTTGTTGGCCTCGTTGAAGACAACAACTTTTCTTCATGGCACCGTCCCGTAGTTCGTACCGTTTGGCCGCGAATCGACATCCAGCACGTGTCCACATCATCGCAGCGAGTCGGTTGCGAGCTTAATCTGTTTGCATAAGTACGGCGCACGGACGGCCGGCGAAGGCGTTCCAACATCCCCGAAGACGACGCCGGAGACGCCGAAACGTCGAAAAAAAAAACGTAAAAATCGGCATAAAAAATTACCCGGCGTCCCCGGGTATATAAAATCACTACAGTATTTAATATATTTAATCACTTTACGAGGGACATTAAAAAAAATAGACTTCAAAATATTTGTTATTGTGTTACGAGGGACATCCTAACAATAATCAAAATAATGTACATATTTTACCCGCAAAATTTAAAAAAAATAAAGATTCTTGGATTATTGGAAAGTAAAACAGCTACATTATTTTAATATAATTAATCACTTTCGAGAGACATTTAGAAAATAATAGGATTCAAAATACAGTGAACTTCCCTAACTCGAATTATTCTCCAAATCGAATTTTTGTCATGAACACCGATGTTTCGTTGTGTTAGTTACAAGTATTCGCTAAACATGTAATTCGAATATTTAGGGGAAGTCCCTAGTTACGTACAGTGACGAGCATTTCGTAGACATGTTCAGTGGCAACCAGAAGGGGGAGAACATTTACGACCGCGCTGTATACTATTTTATGAGCAAAATTAAAAAAATAAAAAGTCTTGGATTATTGGAAAGTAAAACAACTACAGTATTTAATATAATTAATCACTTTACGAGGGACATTAAAAAAAGAATAAACTTCAAAATATTTGTTATCGTGTTACTAGGCACATCCCAAAATAGCAATAATCAAAATTCTGAATACATATACTTATTTTACCAGCAACATTAAAAAAAATAAAGATAAAGACTTAAAAACAATACAGGAGAAAATGGAACCTGTTCAAGTTTCTGGAACTCTTCCGATTTCTTTTCGTGTAGTCTAGGAGAGCCGCCTATCAAATTTAATTCGAGAGGAGCTGGAAGTCCCCCACTTTTCAAAACATTTGAAAGCCGTAGCGACGCACAAATAACTTCGTTTGTTGTGTTGTGGGAGGGTTGGTTTTGCAATTGTTTGATATGCTCGTCAACTTTTTGTTCTTGTGCCAGTCCCGATTTCTTTATTTTTGCATTTCCGTCTTCCAGAACTGATTTCGAGGGTAGATTGATAATTTTGGGAGCTTCCACCTTTTGTGACAAAATCTCATTTTCACAAATTCCTTCTGGAACGAGATTGTGATCGTTTTTCTTCGCAAGTGCGTCATTTGGTACCAAAACTACAGCAGTCTTTCGAGAAAGTATGTTTCTTGGTGAAAACAATTTGGTGTTCTCTGGAAGATCTTCATCATCATGGATTTCCTGAGTTGCTTTCGAGAGAATGTCATTGTTACGCAATTTCCTGTCGAGAAACTGAATCTGTTGGAGTTGTGCATCAGCAAGAGGTCTACCTTCATGGGATGTGTTTTCCCCTTTACGATCCCATTTTAAAGCAACTCGATCTCGGGTTACTCTTACAGGAGAATGTTGTTGATCTCCCATTTTTGACGATGAACTTTGACGTCCTTCATCTTGCCTTGCCCAGAAACGCTCCTCCACATTTCTTTCAGGTTCTTCTTGTAGGCTTGCGGATGGATGGTCAAGTTCGTAATTTGAATCAAAAATATCAAACCGTACGTAGGAAATTTGGGACTTTTCATCATCGTTGCTTTCACTGTCCAAAGCTTCAGAGGAAGCTTCATCGGTGCTAATGGATTCCAAGTAGGAATCCGACGTTGACTTGGAGATATCAAAATCAAAAGATCCACCCAAACTGCTTTGGGGTAAGATTGTTTCCTTGGGGAGACCATATTTATTGCAAGCAAAGTGCACGCATTTTTCACAACAAAATATTTTTTTGGGGGGTACCCGAATTTTGATACTCTTGGTCTTATTTTGATTTTCAGTAAATTTAACGCATTTAGCACAAACCACCTCAGATTTTTCGGTTTCTTGCGCGACCGTCCCCACTTCGTCCACAAGACAACATTCTACTTCCTTTTGCTCAACATGAATACGCCTTTCTTGATTTGAAATGTCAGTTAGGGTAACGCAAGAGCCGAAACGTCGGTATGACTGATACCGATCGACCAGGGAATGGACGACTCCCATTTTTGGAGCGCGGGGAACTAATTAACACGTTAATTCGCGAAGAAATGCGCTCAGACTAAACAGGACTGCGAATCAAGAATATCATACAAACATATGGCTCATGGTTTTATCGCGAACGAAGGGAGAGAGAACAATGCAGCGTCGTCTTGCAATTCTGTAAATAAAGTCCTTTGACGTAATTGGGTGTATAGTTTCTAGCTTAGCGCCAACGTGATAGGCTTGTAAATGTTTTCGTTAAGTCATATTTCGAATTTCTTTGCGCGGCCTTGAAATGCAATAATAACGCGGTGAATTAGCAGAAGTGCATTCTGATTGCTGGATTTTATCGGCGAAAATGTACCAACAAGGTTTAATAACACACGCGGAGAGACAAACAATGAATCATTGCATGACCAAGCCGTTGACAGATATTACGTTTGGTTGTGTGGTATTTTGTGTAGTGCATTTTATTTTTAGAAAAACGGCTAATGAACTAGCGAAGGGCTCAATTGCCACATGTCATGGAAATACTATCAGTTGGTAAATTACGGCTAGTTTGCTTGATAAGAGTTGCTATAACTGACTTTTGTAATAGATAAAACTAGTCATGGGAAACAATATCACGTATGTCTGATATCTTATGTTAACTTTAGGAAACTATAAATATATGAAAATACCCCGAACCCAAGAGTTTATAAAAATGATATGTTTAAAAAGAAAATAAACTTCCTGTGCCTTCAGAAAATTGCAACTATACCTCCCCTGTTACAATTAAATTATCCTTTATTGTATTTAAATACCCCATAATCTAATCAAAATCGACGGCATGAATACTGAGTAGTAATAGATGGACATAATCACCCCAATTTGTTTATAAAAAAATCTGAAATAGATTATTGAACTGTAATCAGCACGCATTCGTTTCAAACAGAATTGGAGCAGGCAAAAGTACTCCTTAGGACCCAATATACCTCCCATATGTAAAACAGTATTTACAATTACCTCAACATTCCAACTATACAAAATTGAAAACTTGAATAGCTAAGGCTTAACCCCAACGACCTAATTTAGACTTTTTCTGATAAAGGATTCTTATAATGGCGAATAAACTGTAATTAAAACGCAAGCCTTTAAAAAGAATCAGAAAGGGTAAATGTACCCCATAGGGCTTAATAATTTCATCAAGCATCAACACGTACTAAGCTTAAAAGTTAAGATATCATGAACGGTTTCTGCTATACATAAACATCCCACGTTTAGGTTTTTATGAATACTTTCAAATAGGACGAAGGAATGAAAATCGAAACAAAGGGGTACGCCAAAAAGAGGGTCGGGAGTAGACGAACATACCCCAACTGTTAACCAATCCATACAGCAAATGCGCGAGTTAGGAACTTCTAAACGATTGGATATGGATGTAATTACCCCAACTATACCATCTTTTTAAATTATTCTGAATCTAATGCAGCAAATGCCGAAAACGTAATCAAAAAGTAGAACTGATGCAGCAATATATAGAGGGCAAGATTCGAGTGGACGGATATAAACCAAAAGTCCACTAAGCAAGTGTTGTGAGCGAATCGGGATACGGAAAAGCAAACTCATTTCACAGCTATGTTCAAATGACAGTAAACGTGTTGTAATCATGAAGAATGGAATATTTATTCGGGGAGCAAGATGAAAGTAATTACCCCAACTTTGCGTTTTTGAGTAATTCTGAATTTGATGAGGAAAACGATGAAATTCTAATAAAAACTACGGAAATACGGGTGGGCGGACATACCCCGTAGACTAAAAAGTGTAATGAGCAAGATTTTGAGAGGATTAATACACCCCATATATTTCACAAATGGAGCGTTGGGAAATCAGAGTGATTCTACAACTATAATTGAATGGTACTAGTGTTCCAATCCGAGAGCCTCATATAGTAACGGTTGATGGGTGGGCGTAATAACCACAAAGCGGCGAAGCGTTTTCGATTGACTCTGAAGATGAAACTATAATTAAAACTGCTTCAATAATAGCGCGAGGGTGGACAGACATACCCCCGATAGGTCCTATATATCCATTAAAACAAATATTTTTAGTGGATGGTTATATATATATATATATATATATATATATATATATACCACTCATGTGCCACTAAAACTAATTCATAATTACAATCTAATTATAATTTAAGAGTGTATTGCTCATGAACGCCTGTCTAACATTATCATTAACTGTTGAAGGCGGATATAATTGCCCCAACTTTTCATTTTTAAATTATTCCCGATCTGAAGATGAAAGTGACGAGAGAAACTGTAATAAAAACGCAGGATTGCTTCAAAACGAGAACGAGAGTGGACGAGCTCGCCCCACAGCTCCTAAAAATGCCATCAAATGCTTTGAGGCAGCCGGGCTAATGCACGCAGGCCGCAAATATTCCTTTGTACCTGCTGAATTTTTGCATTAAGTGCGTACAACTGAAATTAAAAGCGTCTCTCGCGTTATTTTCCCCATTAGCGCCCTGTCAATCAAAAACCGCCCCCCAGGCAAATAAGCCGGCGGCAGCAGCAAATCGAATTTTCGCTGATAGCGCGAGTCTTGACCTACAGCACGGAACATGAAAGGGTCGCCTCCAAATTGCGTTAAGTTTCCAACAATCCCTGACATTTCAGACCTCCGGGCACGCGGAGAGGTCACCCACCAGGAAACGGAGCGATATCAAGAGATTTATAAAGACGCGTCACGTCCATATTGTGGCACGCATAATTCCATCGCTGACCGCTTCTGCCCCGCGGGGAATATTTGCATGAACGCTTAGTAAGTGCCCGATTCATCTAATTATACAGGACGGCCGAAACAGTCAACAACAGCCTGAATTTTGTTTGCAAACGATCAGAGTGAATGTTAGTCCTTGGATCTAATGACTAATTTTTTCGAATACCCTGTATAGTAATCTACAAATGTTTATACTAGTTATAAAGTAATTTAAAACGGGGGTAAACGATTTGAAATATTTAATGAATCGCAGGGGAGAGATTTTCATGTACTTTATTCATGTAGTTATACAGGGAGATAAAAAAATAACACCATATAAGTTAAAATTTCTTAAACGATCACGAATGAGTCAATCAAAACCACGGTAAAGTTAAGTTTTCTTTGCCGTATCAACGTGGATTGCTTTTTTCCAAACGCCCTGTACGATATCATCAAACGTTTACATTACCCATGTAAAGTCATCAGATGAATCATAGAAAAAGGGCGTCAAATAGTCAACAAACATCATACAGTCAAAGTTTCTTGTGTTTGCACAATCACAGATGAGTCACTTAGAGCCACGACAAACTCACTTTAATATTTTTAAATTTCAATCTATCAAAGCAGGGTTAACGACTATTTTTAGCCCTGTATAACAACCGAAAAAAAGTTAGGTATATCACGTCGACAACTGGAAAATTATGTAAAGGCTATTTCATACCATTTGAAATGTTTAATACGTTTTATATAGGATTGGAAATGTGCAAGAACGCTTAGTAAACGTCCGATACATCCAATTATACAGGGCGATAAAAAGTACTGCCAGAACTTACAGATAATTTTAAACAATTGTGGATGAATCAATTAAAATAGATGAGACAATATTTAATTTCTATTCCAGTATCTTAACGAGTTACTTTTTTCAAATATACCGTGTGCTATCTAGAAACAGTTGTATTAAATTGCATTGAGTAGTGTGATTTAAAACGGCGTAAACATTTCATCAAACACCGTTTTCCGATTAACACTGCCATACAAAAAAAAAACAGCAAGTCTCTGCTTCGTTTAATTATACAGGGTGGGCAAACAGAGTCGTGAGCATGATAATACACAAATATCGTACAAACGTTCATATAACTCAAACAGAAACTGTCGAGCAATCTGATTTGATATAATTATACAGGGTAGCCCATGAATACAACTCATGTTCTTAAATTAATTTGTAACAGCTATTAAGCCAAGGCATACGTAATTATTTCATTTATGACATTTTTTTAGACACTGTGAACAGAGTGGGCTTTTTCTTCTATTTTGTGGTTCCCAACGAGATCGGTATCGCCCATCGGTGGGCGTTGAATAGATCTAAGGGGGCCTTTTTGGTCTAAGGCAAATTTAGGGGGCGTTGGGGACCAACCGCCACCCCCCCCCCCCCTGGGCAATACTCGCAAGGAATCGCTGAAAAGTTTGATTAATACTAGACATCATCGAACGCATGTTTCAACAAATAGTTCTAATGTCTGTTAAGGAAGACCAGTCCCTATGAACAGTAGGTATTGGTATATTACAGCTTTATTGGTAATCCCTTTCTGACTAGTACATGAACGAGTGGCAGCATGCGCAGTGCACCACACGGAGTACCACAGTATGTGTGTGTGATCCGGTTCGATCAACCAAGCTTATATTTACAAGTTTGTATGGGTCATGACAAGATTAATACACTTGCTGAATATCCAATATATGCATGGTTTGACAGGTTCATTAAACATTACAATGCAGGAGGAGTTGATAGAATTGTCAACAAATAAAGAGTTAAAATTGAAAAAATGGATATCAAGAATTTTGGCTTGAAAGGCAAATTCCAGTATCATATCCGGCTTTATGGGCTGCATCAACGAAGTTTTTCATTGCATTCCCAACAGCATATTTAGCCTAAAGAGGATTTAGCGTAGGTCAACAGATAGTCAATAGTAGAACACGGCAATTTAAGATTGCCGATGACAAATATAGCACCAAATACCGAAAAATTAGTGCCATTACAGGAAGCTCAGCCCTCTTAAAAATGATATTACAGCAGACGCTCGATAACGTAAACACCCGATAATGAAAACATCGCGATAATGTAAACACAAAATTCTTACTATAGGATCAAATAGAACGCCCGATAACGTAAACAACCTGCACAGCTCCATAACGTAAACACTTCGTTTTTTGTTTTTATGATGTACATACAGCAAATTATTTGTAGGAGCAGCGCTGATTTCATTTTAGTCGTTGTTAAACTTAAGCCAGGCATATTGCATGCGTTTATGCATTACGACTATGGCATCCACATCCAATAAAAGAAAGTGTTTAAGATTGAGTGACAAAGTGAAAATCATAGACGAGGTTGCACTAGGTGCGGGAGACAATTAGCAAAAAAAAATACTAATTGTGATATTAAACGTTTCATTTAATAATTTGCTCATTAATAAAATCATGCTCGCTAATGTAAACATTTCGATAATGTGAACATACTCGGGTCTGAATTAGTTCACGTTATCGAGCGTCTGCTCTATATATTTTTTTAAATATATATTTGTTAGTCAAACTTTGAACAATATACCAATATTGTTAATATCTATAATAGAGTAATTTAAAAAACTGTCCCTGTTTTTTAATATATAATATAGTATAATTCACCTAAGAGCGGCGCCATCGATCACTGTTTGAAAACGTAGACTGTGACCCAAAAAGGCTGGAAAACTATGCGTTTTATTATTGATTTAAAGAACGGGAGTCGGTGTGTTTTTTTTTTCTGAAAAGGGGGCGGTGTGTAACTTTGTTTTTGAAAAGGGGGCGGTAGGCCATAAGGTGTTTGGAACTTATGTTCTATAATCTATATGAAGCATTTCTTTTAGGCTGGAACTCCTTACAAATATTATACCGCTATCTATTTCGAGTTGTATCCAATAGTTCAGCCAAGAAAATGGTCGACAGAAAAACAAGGAAGCAGCGATAACTAAGCGAAATACGGTCGGCTCAGCCGGGGTTCGACTACACGGCCGATCGGACCGCATTTACTGTGGCCTCGACTGACGGCGCGTATTCGCACTGCCCTATCGAGGACCCAACCCCGAGTTCTTGCACTAAGGAAAAGATTCTCAATACACCTGAATTTTATAAATGCTAAAAATCAAATTCGCAGGGTCTGGTGATCTTGCTGGCTACCTCACGGCTAACCGGACGTGTTTTTGGTATTGTGACCTCATTTTTCAACCAAAAATGAAAATACTGTAGCATTGGGAACTAAGGAACAATACATACATACATATTTATAAAAAATGTATAACATTATTTTGCGTTTATCGTTCTTTTATTTTTTTAATTTTAAGGTGATGGTAGCTCCATTCTACAAAGAAACATTCGGTATAGAATCACAAATCAACCACACTGTATAAGCTACAAAACTAAGAGCAATTTAAGACCAACAAGGAAATTAAAAAAAATTACAAGATCTACAATTAATTAGCTATTCAGTTACTTATACAGGGTGGCAAAAAAAAAATCACCACCAAACAGGGAACCAGCTAATGTTTCTCTCGTTTAGATTTAGATATCTCATACTAAAATCAAGGCAAACTTGATCGTTGCCGTATTTTTAAGTAAATTTCAGTTTAGGTACAATAAATGAACATCCAGTAAGATATCTGCAAGTGTTTATTTAGCTTTAGTTATCGTTGTTAATCGATTCAAAAAATACCCAAAGGGCGTAGCGCTTCCTTAAGCAACCATTTCAGATTTCAATTAGTTTCAGGCGGATTATAATATGGTAGAAGTTATTTATAAAATTTATACGCCGCCCACCTAAGCTTCTTATTAGTATTAGCAACAGCCGTTGCGTAGGTGCCTCAATCATTGCTGATTAGCATACCTCCTTAACACGATTGGTTCGTAAGTGATAGCGTCTGTTTCGTTGGATCTAGTATCAATAAATGTTGGCAAACCTTAGATTTGTTTGAGCTCTCTTTTAAGTTTCTAATTGGCTTTTTTGAGTTTTTGAGAAATGACGAGAAAATGCTCCTGGAAATCTCCCGTGACTAAATGGTTGTTGTGATTGAATTATTCATTCAAGTGACGAAAAACTATAAATACAGTGTTCCGCGTAATTTTTTTCTTTCTTTTAAATATGCATGGCAAGTACAAGGATCATTCTTCGACACCATAAAACGCGCCGAAACATACATTCAAATACTCTTTGATTTATTTATCCAAGCTATTATGTATACAAACTTTAAATAAGATTGCCCAGACAAAAACAGATTTTCGAGTTTTCACTTAAATAAAAACACGGCTGTTCTGAAAACTTTACACTAAACATTAAAAAATTTGCTCGTCATCGTTGAACTTCTCCCCTGTTATTTGATTATCGGGAAAATATGCACAACTCCCTTTTTCGAAACAAAATTTAAGACTCCCGAGGGTATTCGCTTACAAAGGGTTTGCAGGTCGCTGATTGCTGGATGCACGGTTCGTTGTTCCAGCCAAGCTTACTAATACAGAGGCACTTTTAATCCCATCAAGAGCTTTCAGCGTCAGAATTAGCTGCAGGAACTTGTTTGCGTCAAATGTTACAACTAAGGCGATTTTCTGTTGAATGCTCGCGAAGCTGTAGCTTAAAATATAGGTTGCAAAACGTCCTTCGCGTTACAAATATGAAAAAATATACACACAAAGGAAAATTGCATGACTTAATCGTTAGCAAAAACTGCATTCGACCTTGCAGTACGATATGTCCGCCCAGTTACGCCATATTGTAATTAATTTTTATTACAAGACCATAATTTCCATTGCTTTATTACGTATGCTTAAGCCACAAGGCCTTTGCTAGACGTTATGTCTAGTACGGACTATCCAGACCCATCCCCGCCTTAAAACTTTGACCCACGACAAAAACGAGCAACATGACCGCCTCGTTGGCACTAAAAACAAATTGCCCGGAAAATCGAATCCCAGTTCCCTATCATTGCGGAGCTTACTCGAAACGAATTGCGAATTCCAAAAAGTTAGTCAAACAAGCTTGAATTAGTCACGTCTGCGACCAGAAAGGCATGAATAACAGGTACCTTCTTGTTTTTGGCGCCCACGACGAACGGCAGGCCGTCGACTATGGCCACGACCACGCCATTCCTGGCCACCTGCACTTTGTGCGACTCCGTGTGGCGGCTGTGGTGGTTGTTGCTGTGCTGTCTGCTGTCCGAGGAGGGCGGCCTCACCATCGACTTGGATCTCCGTAAAAAGCGCATCATCTGGTGTCTCACAGACGCTGGCGGCCTCGCCGTCGGGCAATTGTTTTTTATGGCTGCGGCCGCGTCTACTTTGCTACCGCCGACACAGGACACTTCATACATGCTTTAATTATACTAAAATTTGGCTCCGAAGTCTTTGGCTGCTATCGTATAGTCCCACTGGATCAGTTCCGAGCCGAAGCTAAGTTCCATACTTTGTTTAACGGCACAGGATAACGATATTAAACTCGCTACGGGTTAAAAACAAAAGGTGGTAGTTTGAATGCGTTTGGGCCAATGATAATATGCTACGTCATGGCGAGATGTGACGTGGCAGATTCTCATTGGTTGATACATCATATCATGGTATGACGTGGCATTTGTTGATTGGACTGATATGTATTCAAATCACGTTACTGTTTTGAGTACACAGATGCAGTGATAACGATTTTAAACTGGCTACGGGTTAAAAACAAAAGATGGTAGTTTGAATGCGTTTGGGCCAATGATAATATGCCACGTCATGGCAAGATGTGACGTGGCAGATTCTCATTGGTTGTTACATCATATCATGGTATGACGTGGCACTTGTTGATTGGACTGATATGTATTCAAATCACGTTACTCATTACTGTTTTGAGTACACAGATGCAGTGCAATGATGTGGGACACCCTATATCTAGCTAACACTCAGTTTCTAACAATCTTTATTAATATACGAGCACGTCAGCCACCAATATTAAAAGTAATATAGCTTATTGTGTAATTTAAGAAGCGAATATTACTGTAATTTATTTTGGCAAGCCGATCATTAATTTACTGGTATCGTTTGCGTCATAAAGCCGAAAACAGTAGTACTATTCACACTTTGTTCTGTTATAAAGGACAAGTTTTGGAAAAGAGACCTCGGCGCATTCCCGATCTGTGGGGCGCGTTTCACAACGCACAATGATATTACGGTATACGTCAAAGCTGACAATAATAACAACCTTAACCTTTCAAAGGCTAATCGCGTTTTATTTCGAGTTGCTTCTCGTCTTCAGTATTTACTGCTATGGACGCGTGGAAAGTGAAAATGTACATTAATGCCAAAATACACTAGCCGTAATTTATATTATTACAGCTAGGTAAAAGTAAATGAAAACGAACTATCATTATTGCTACGGACATCTGGGTCGGTTTCAGTGTTCGTATGTCAAAGGTTATCGATAACATTCCCCATTATCGTAAACCACGGACGTAAAAAACGTGGAAAATTTTGCAACAATTACGAAAGTCTTATTGGATGTATTGCTCATAAAATGCAAAAACCGTCAAAGCAATCAAATATTCTTCCAATATTAAAGTGATTTAAACACGTAATAATCAGTACACTATTCAAGTTTGATTATGAAACTGCGATTTTCAAAATGACAAGATTTCCAATTCAAATTTGATTTATTCTCGAAAGGAGGAACTCCTTCAAGCTCCACCGAAAATGAAAAAAAAAAAAAAACTTTCAGATTACATAAATGCTCGTAATATTTCCATTAGGACGACTTCCGAATTCATTAAATTAACCATAATTCCGAATAAATTTAGCAAAAAATCCAAGAAACGCGCGTCTTTTATGGAAAATAATTCAAACGCGAGCACGCGATCCGCGTTATATACATAAAAATTACATGAAGGAGAACTGGTTAGCCTCCGCTCTCGCTGCATTATGATTTTGTTTATTTATTATTTTTTGCACTTTGGCTTAAACCAGATACGTGGTGCAGGTATGAGGTGTAAAACCAACATCAATAAATTAATTATTTCAGACAAGTCATCTGGAAGTATATTAAACGCTAAGCTGTAGGTGTAATTATCAGTCTGTAGGAATTATTTTAATTTATGACACTATTATTATCACCATCACCGTCTTTTAACCATCAGGCACTGCAGCCGTGTACAACCCATTCTAAATTAAGTAACTATAATCAAGTTAATCCGAATCACGTTATTATTTTATCACTCCAATCTAAAAATACCCAAAAATCACTTACACATTCAAAGATACCTCCTTTGTCTAAAAAAAAAGCACTTCAGAAGAAAACTACAAAAGTGGTGAATCACAAATTTAAATCACCAACGAACCAATGATTTCACGTATTTAAATAGCGGACACTCAAGAAAAAAAAGTCGCGAATACGCGCGAACCGAGGGCGAAACGTTCGCCTCCAGCGCCAACTTCGCACTGCGTTAACAATTTAACGAATGAGGTAAACGTAAACATAAAACAGACACCAAAACGCAGAATATCAAAGAGAAGTGGAATTTATGAAGCTTTGAGCTCGCCGTCTCTCTCCCGTTCGCGGCCAGCAGCGTATGGTTGCTTTTCTTTTCGTTGAACCGAACCATTGTATGCAAATTCCTTGGAATAATGAGCTAACGTCCTCGTTCCTCATTTAAGCATGAACGGAAATGGCGCGAGTCGGACAAGGATGGGACCTACACGCTGTGGTGGAATTTATAAAGACGTTAATGTTTTATTATACGATTTGTGATTTGCCTCAAGCCCTAAAGTATGTGCTCGTGTATGTATAATGATATTACTAATCCCCACACTACCTATTGTTGATATTTCGGTCACTAGCAACAAAGAATTAAATATGTATTACTACAATGTGAAATAATTTAGGGACAAAGGTCTCCTTCTTAAAAACGGTCACGTAATGTTTATTTAGGGTTCTCGAACTGTGTGTGCATTATTGAACAGGGGAAACACCCTCTCGAGCAACGCATGTGCTTTACTACCAATTCAACTATCAAATTTTTGAAAATTTACAGAACAAAACAAGAAATAGATAATAGGGTAGAGCGAAACTGAAATGGGTTCGTAAAGGTAGAGTTTTACCAAAACTTTCAAAAAGAAACCAGCATATCAATAAAACTATTGCAACAACCAGAACTTAGTATGCTGAAATGAGAATTAGCTAAGAGTCAAGGGATTGGTGAACACATTAACAAAAAGATAGTATAAATATATTATTATTATTATTATTATTATTGGGCCTCCCCCATAAGGGGGGGTTGTTGATCTACTCTCCCATAGTGATCAATCCTCGTGGAGGTACAAATATATAATAGTAATAAAAATACGAATAGTTATATAAAGGACAAAGTGCAAATATTAGGGGGCAAACTTTGATGACCGGAAGAGAAACAAATTATATACATGATGCAACGGAGGCGGGAGGATTAAGCTAATAACCGAGGCAAAATTCAGATAAAATAATTAAACACAGCGCAGAACACCGCTGATTGGCAGGGGTATAATTCCGAGAACTGGAAGATAAAGCACTTATGAAGGCGCTGAAAGGGGAACAGATTACAAAGGCGCCAAAAGAGATGTAGGTGTGAACGAAATCCCCAAGGCAATGGACAGAGCTTAGTTAACAAGTAAATAGAATTATTACGGGGGCAAATAAGAGGTAGAAGTAAGAAGTACAACTGTACCAATACACAGAATTTCATTGACTGAAAGGCGAACAAATTATGAAAGTAGCATTACTAACAAAATCACTGAGGCAATAGGCAGAGCTTAGTTCACTGGAAAAGACATCCATTGTTGAGCTAGCAAATGAGTTATGGTAGTACTAACAATATAACGGAGCCAACAGTGAGAGCTTAATTCACTGGAAGAGGAACCATTTTTGCTGGTGGCAGAACGGGAGGCGGACTATTAACAAAATCAAGCAATAGGTAGGGCTTAGTTGACTGGAGGGGGAACCTGTCATGTTGGTAACAAACAGGAGATGGAACTATTAACAAAATAGCCATTGTGGTGGTGGCAAACGGGAGGCGGATCTGGTAACAAAATCCCTGAGGCAATAGGTAGAGCGTAGTTGACTGGAGGGAAAACCTGTTATGCTGGTAATAAACCAGATATTAAACTATTAACAAAATAGGCAATAGGTAGGCAAACGGGAGGCGGGTCTGTTAACAAAATCGCCGAGGCAATAGGTAGAGAGCTGATTTGACTGGAAGGAGAATCCTTTGTCGCTGACCAAAGGTGAAACTATTAACAAAACCCCTGCGGCAATAACTATAGCTTATTTGACTTAAAGGGGAACCCGTTGTGCTGGTGGCAAAACGGGAGGCAGAACTATTAACGCAATCACGGAGGCAATAGGTAGAGGTTTGTCGACTGGAAAGGGAATCCATTGTGCTGGTACTAAACGGAAGGTGTAACAATTAACAAAACTACTGGGGCAATAGGCAGAACTAGGTTCACTGGAAGGAGAACCTATTGTGCCGCTGACAATCGGACAGTGAAACTATTAACAAAATCACTGCAGCAATAGGTAGAGCTAGGATGACTGGAAGGAGAACCCGTTGCACTGGTGACAAACGGGAGGCAGAACTATTAAAATATCACTGTAGGAATAGGTAGAGCTTAGTTGAATGGATGGGGAATTCATTCTGCTGCTGACAAACGGACGGTGAAACTAATAACAAAATCACTGCGGCAATAGGTATAACATACTTGACTGAAATGTGAACCTATTGTGCTGGTGGCAAAACGGGAGGCAGAACTATTAACAAAATCACCGTAAGGACAGGTAGAGCTTAGTTGACTGGAAGGAGAATCCATTGTGCCGCTGACAAACGGAAGGTGAAACTATTAACAAAATCACTGCGGCAGTAGCTACAGCTTATTTGATTTAAAGGGGAACCCATTGTGCTGGTGGCAAAACAGGAGGCAGAACTATTAACAAAATCACTGAAGGGGTAGGTAGAGCTTAGTTGACTGGAAGGAGAATCCTTTGTGTTGCTGACGAAAGGTGAAACTATTAACAAAATCCCTGCGGCAATATCTATAGCTTATTTTACTTAAAGGGGAACCCATTGTACTGGTGGCAAAACGGGAGGCAGAACTATTAACGCAATCACGGAGGCAATAGGTAGAGGTTTGTCGACTGGAAAGGGAATCCATTGTGCTGGTACTAAACGGAAGGTGTAACAATTAACAAAACTACTGGGGCAATAGGCAGAACTAGGTTCACTGGAAGGAGAACCTATTGTGCCGCTGACAATCGGACAGTGAAACTATTAACAAAATCACTGCAGCAATAGGTAGAGCTAGGATGACTGGAAGGAGAACCCGTTGCACTGGTGACAAACGGGAGGCAGAATTATTAAAATCACTGTAGGAATAGGTAGAGCTTAGTTGAATGGATGGGGAATTCATTCTGCTGCTGACAAACGGACGGTGAAACTATTAACAAAATCACTGCGGCAATAGGTATAACTTACTTGACTGAAATGTGAACCTATTGTGCTGGTGGCAAAACGGGAGGCAGAACTATTACCAAAATCACCGTAGGGATAGGTAGAGCTTAGTTGACTGGAAGGAGAATCCTTTGTGTCGCTGACGAAAGGTGAAACTATTAACAAAATCTCTGCGGCGATAACTATAGCTTATTTTACTTAAAGGGGAGCCCATTGTGCTGGTGGCAAAACAGGAGGCAGAACTATTAACAAAATCACTGTAGGGGTAGGTAAAGCTTAGTTGACTGGAAGGAGAATCCTTTGTGTCGCTGACGAAAGGTGAAACTATTAACAAAATCTCTGCGGCAATAACTATAGCTTATTTTACTTAAAGGGGAACCCATTGTACTGGTGGCACAACGGGAGGCAGAACTATTAACGCAATCACGGAGGCAATAGGTAGAGGTTTGTCGACTGGAAAGGGAATCCATTGTGCTGGTACTAAACGGAAGGTGTAACAATTAACAAAACTACTGGGGCAATAGGCAGAACTAGGTTCACTGGAAGGAGAACCTATTGTGCCGCTGACAATCGGACAGTGAAACTATTAACAAAATCACTGCAGCAATAGGTAGAGCTAGGATGACTGGAAGGAGAACCCGTTGCACTGGTGACAAACGGGAGGCAGAATTATTAAAATCACTGTAGGAATAGGTAGAGCTTAGTTGAATGGATGGGGAATTCATTCTGCTGCTGACAAACGGACGGTGAAACTATTAACAAAATCACTGCGGCAATAGGTATAACTTACTTGACTGAAATGTGAACCTATTGTGCTGGTGGCAAAACGGGAGGCAGAACTATTACCAAAATCACCGTAGGGATAGGTAGAGCTTAGTTGACTGGAAGGAGAATCCTTTGTGTCGCTGACGAAAGGTGAAACTATTAACAAAATCTCTGCGGCGATAACTATAGCTTATTTTACTTAAAGGGGAGCCCATTGTGCTGGTGGCAAAACAGGAGGCAGAACTATTAACAAAATCACTGTAGGGGTAGGTAAAGCTTAGTTGACTGGAAGGAGAATCCTTTGTGTCGCTGACGAAAGGTGAAACTATTAACAAAATCTCTGCGGCAATAACTATAGCTTATTTTACTTAAAGGGGAACCCATTGTACTGGTGGCACAACGGGAGGCAGAACTATTAACGCAATCACGGAGGCAATAGGTAGAGGTTTGTCGACTGGAAAGGGAATCCATTGTGCTGGTACTAAACGGAAGGTGTAACAATTAACAAAACTACTGGGGCAATAGGCAGAATTAGGTTGACTGGAAGAAGAACCTATTGTGTCGCTGACAATCGGACAGTGAAACTATTAACAAAATCACTGCGGTAATAGGCAGGGCTAGGATGACTGGAAGGAGAACCCGTTGTACTGGTGACAAACGGGAGGCAGAACTATTACAATATCACTGTAGGAATAGGTAGAGCTTAGTTGACTGGATGGGGAATTCATTGCGCCGCTGACAAACGGACGGTGAAACTATTAACAAAACCACTGTGGCAATAGGTGTAGCTTATTTGACTGAAATGGGAACCCATTGTGCTGGTGGCTAAACGGGAGGCAGAACTATTACAATTTCACTGTAGGAATAGGTAGAGCTTAGTGGACTGCATGGGTAATTCATTGTGCTGGCGATAAACGGGCAGCGAAACTATTAGCAAAATCACTGAGGCCGTATGCAGAACTTAGTTCACGGAATGGGAACCACTTGTAGAGATAACCCAAGAGAGGGGGAAATATTAACAATATAAAGGAGTCCATAGGGCTTAGTTAGATAGCAAAAGAGAGGTGCGAATGTTAACAAAATCATCGAAACAATGGATAGGACTCAGCTTAACAGGAAGGGCATGCAACTGCGAATGAGTTAAAATGCGAAATAAAACTACGAGACCATGACAATGAGCAGTATTTAGTAGATTAGATGAAGAAATCATAACAATGCGAGTTTTTAGTTGGTAGCAGTAACAAAATAATTGATACAATAAAGACAGTTTAGTTGACTGGTGGGAGAAATAAAGAGTTGTGAGTACTGATAAAATAGCGCACAATATAACCAGAGTTTAGTACATCGAAATGAGAAATAATAGTTAAGCCGGAAGATTGCAGATCCTCCACGTAATTACGCAGAGGTAGGGATGCTGACAATGGGGTTGCAAATCCCATTTTTTAAGGAAAAGCATTTAAGCGATAATATCGAAAGAATAGTGAATGAAAGGCTTCGACAATAATCCCCATTCGTTTAATTTCCCAGAATTCCGCTAATCCCACCAGATCACCAACGGCGTTCCCAAAACCACCATCAACCCGAATTGTGTAACACTCCTGAGTAAACCTTTCTCCTAATTTTCCGCAAATTAATGCCACACGCGTTGATGAAGGTAAAACTTCGTTTCTACCGCCGGCATTGGGCGAAACTCGCGCAGAAACGTATTGTTCTTGCGGAACACCTGCGTCTCACTTAATTCTCGACATGACGTCAGATGCCAATCATCTCAATGAATTATCATTGCCAGAAGCTGTGTATGTGTATCGCAGCCCACTGTGAAACACAAGAGATGTTAACAGCCTTTGTCCCGCGAACGCAAAAAATTCCATAGATCTTGTATGGAGCGTCGACGTTTCCGCGAAACATCGATCGACCGAACAATCGAATACGCAGATGGAAGTTCGTTGTCCATTTTGGACGTCTTCCCTATTGTATAGGCGACACGTCCATTTTGCGGTAACCTCAAAAGTTTTGACTTGGAGGAACCATTCCGACCTTCAAAGACCTTCGTCGCTGATTTTTTATTGAAGGGAGGCTAACGACAAAATCTCATCAAAGTTGTTCTAAAAATTGTATCTGCAAACGACATGTCTTTAACTTTACATCAAACTGGTGAAAGTGGGCGCGACTCGAGTTACACTAGTAATTGGAGAAAGTGGGTGTATTTTATATCATGCACATCTAGAGTTGGCCTTTTAACTTTATGACAAGTACGCGGGCATTTCGTGTTCGATTTATAAAACACTGAAATCGACGGGCGTGCCCGTGCGCGTTACAAATTTCTTTTCGATACTCCCCGACGTCGTCGGTGCAGCTTTACACTGCATGCCGATTAAACATTCAGCTTAATGTCCGGGCCTGTATTTACATTTTCATGGTGCCGTAAAACACAAGGATAACGCCAGGAAGTTGATTTAAAGAACGGCCACGAGGAAATTCGGACGCGGAAACGACGCAACCAAGACGTCAAAAGTCGACCCCCTTCGGAGAATGCCTGCATATTAAAATATCAACACAAAAACGTGCCTATCTTGTTTCTTGTTGGTAATTCAACGGAAATTAATCTTCTCTGTGGGAAAAAAAGGCAATATCTAGGGTAGCACAGTCGAAAATGACTGACGCAATGTTTTTCCAAACACATTTAAGCTTAATATCAGTTCCAGAATATTCCGATGTGGTTTTCCCGAGGCCTTTCCGTGCGATTCTGGCTAGATTCTGACCTAATTTTCTTATTTAATTTGCTAGATCGTTAATTGTTCTAAAGACACTAATGTGCAAGCGTAGACAATTCAATTTCAGCGAAGTTTGCGTCATGAAAACGAATAATACAAGCACGAGAGATTGCATCAAATGAGCAACCACCATCTTCAGGGTCATATCCTACTTGGCAGCTGCATTTTTATACAGTGTGTCCCAGATTCGCAGGACACGGTACAAAACAGTGAAACTCCAATTGTTCATATACAACTTTTTAAATTTAATCTGCGACCGCCCTATCTGGTTAGAAAGAGTAACGGCTTATGCCTTCTACATACTGAATTTCTTTCGTTATCGCAAACAGTACAAGAGAAATCCCACTTCTGCAAAGCCAACACAAGGCACATCTTCATTGCATCAGTATGGTTGTGTTGTATTACTGCAAGGAAATCTACTGCGACCTAGCATTCTCAAAACAATCTTGATCGAAGACACATCGCTGGGATTGGTCCCTACTTGAAATTAATAAACATTTACATGGTTAGTAAGCAATTACGTCAATTTACAAATTACATAACTTGCACTGTGAAATCGATAATATATTTTTTAATATTTTGAATTAAATTGAATACGCACTACTGTTTATGACAAAATGATGATAATATTACGCTATTCCACGAATAATGGCGCATAACTCGGTTTCAGATGAGGGAAAAAAGCAAAAAAATTACATTTTTTCGATCGGACTGGTTTAAACTCCTATAGATTCGTTAAGTTACAACCGCTACATGATGAGCCAATTTAGTTCAGGAACACTCGGTCTATCCAGTAAACACACTGAAAATTAATGGATTTCAACTAAATATTCTTCCTTTCTACAATTATTAATTATCACAAAGATAAATAATTCCCTTTCATAGTTGCGATTTCTCTGTAGGAGCAAATGATTATGTTTTCACACTGGGCTTGAAATTGTAATTTTTTATGTTTCTCCAATGAAAACACTATTTCAGTTCTGTGCTGTTTGCTACAGCTTTACCAGTGTAGAACAAAAGCATTTTCAATTTCTCTATACAGAAAAAAGGGCGAGACGGAGGAAACGGCTCATGCTTAAAACTATTAACACCCGCGCCGTTGTATATTTCACAAAAACGTACACGTTAAAGTTCGAAAGAGCTTTCGTAGGATTTTTAACGAACATAAAAAAGGGTGGCGTGCAGCCCACGGGTTCGGCTGGGACCTAATACCAACATTTAATGGCAATGCAAACTTATCAATGATAGAGATTGGCATACTTATTTTTTCAATCTTTTAAAGTAATTAACTACAACATTTCTAATCTAGTGCGCTCAGACGGCAGTAGGTGTAAAAACATCATTGTTGCTAAGAAACAAAAGCCAAACTGTAATGGCTGAACATGCCATAAACAACAGACAACCGACTTGTCTTTTGTTTTCCAGCAGCTATGAGTTCGTTTGTTTTTACAAATATCAAATAATGTCAAGGCACATTAGATTAAAGGTGTTTTTGCAAAATATAAAACAAATTCTTAAAATAAGTATGTTAGTCTTCGCATCAATAGTCAAACTTTGATACGAATTCCACACTGTTAAGTTTGTGTGGTTCATCTGTTGCAAAAGTGTCCAGATTAACGCTAATCTGGAAACGTCAAACAGACTCAATTACCATCACGCGTTTCTGTTTCGTTTCGCAAAAACAACATATATCATTATTACCTAACCTAACAAATGTACAATTTTATCTATGCATTAAGAGATTAAATTTGCACTTTACAATGGCAATTAGCTAGAACTAGGTGTAGAATTCATTACCAGCGACCTTGAGGGTGGACGTCACGAGCTCTTTAACACTGTTATAATTTAAAATTTAGATTCGCAGAGATGCCGAGTAATTGGCGGCAAACTAATATACAAGGCGATAACGCTTTGCGGCACGCTGAATTACTTATTGCGCTTAATTTGTTTATTCGCGCGTGCAACTCATCGATTTCATCGCGGATTATGGCACGCGGAAATTTAATGAAATTCTGACCCACCCAACCCCGCCGAAACTTTCGCCATATCGCAGTTCGTGTCCCATGCTGATAATTAAGTTATACGGTATGATTGACAAAATATTCAATAAGAGTTGACTGTAACAAACATGATGTACTTATTCAAAACAATTATTTATAATTATGAAAGAATGATTCAGTGGCTATATTTTTATTTGTCTAGAACGTTTTTAACGCAAGGATTGGGATCTTCGTAAATCTGGAAGTCTTTCGTATATTGTCAATTGGAACAATTCAATTGCTCGATAAACCTGCGAGGAAGTACTATCAAGCTGTTTAATAGATAGACTTTGCACAGACTGCCGTAAGGAGGTCTAGCTATCCCTACATTGGAGTTTGTGCGCCATTTTCAATATATCATAGAAATTTTTTAGATATTGAACAAAAACTCCAATATACTGATAGACAGCACATTAAAACAACTTATGCATCATTAATATTATTAAATATCTTGAAACAACTTGGAAACAATCCATCCACTTTTGTCAAGTAATTTAAATGCTCAGTTTTACCAAGACAGAAAAGAAAAAAAATCATAATCGTAAACTTACATATTTAGAAGTAAATATTTTGTTTTTTCGAGCAACAAATAACTGTATCTACTCAACTGATACCTATTAAATAATTGCAACGTGTGATGAAAAAGTTTTCAAATTGGAGAGGGCTACAATTTTTTTTGTAGGTCTGAGATTGAACTTCTTATGTGCCTTGTTGCGCCCAGAATTGGGCACAGGCCTCCCCTTATCATTCCAATTCTCTCTATTTTGTGCAACCTCTATCCGTTTTAATCCTGCCACCCTTTTGATGTCGTGAAATTGGTCTACCTCTTCCTCTTCTACCTTCCCATGGTCTCCATTTAATAATTTTGCTGTTCCATCGGTTGTCTGTTGTTCTGGCAACGTGTCCTGCGTATTTCCATTTTATGTTTGTTATTGTTTGTACTATATCGGTAACTATTGTTCTTTGTCTGATCCATTTGTTTCGTTTTTTGTCTTTAAGTGATATGCCTATCATAGATCTTTCCATTGCCCTTTGTGTTACTTGTAATTTGTGTATTGTTTGTTGTGTGAGGGTCCATGACTGTGCTCCGTATGTGAAGACGGGCAGTATGCATTGGTCGAATATCTTTGTCCTAAGGTGTTGTGGAGCTTCCCTAACGCCACCCATCTTAGACGTATTCGTCGTTCAATTTCAACATCCTTATTTTGCTTTCCTGTTATGATTTTTTGTCCCAGTTGTACATATTCTTCGACATTTTCTATTTGTTTTCCATTCACTATTATTTCTATTTGTTGTGGGCTCATTATTTTTGTTTTGCCAAGATTCGTTTTCAATCCAACTTTTCTTGATTCTACTTGAGGTCTATAAGCATCTTTTTTAGGTCTTCTTTAGTTTCGGAAATCAGGATGATGTCGTCTGCGTATCTAAGATGTGAAAGTCTCTCACCATTAATTCCCATGTTTGTCCAATCTAATCTTTTAAAAATGTCTTCTTCTAGTGCTAGGGTGAAAAGTTTTGGTGATATTGTATCACCCTGCCTTATTCCTCTCCTAATATGTATTTGCTGTGAATCTCCGTTTAACCTTATTGTCGAATTTGCTTGTTTATATACGTTTTTCAATAGGACTTTGTAGCGGTGCGTTGTCTAGTTCATCAAATATTGCCCAGTGTTCTATCGAGTCGAAGGTCTTCTCATAGTCCACAAACGCCATATATATTGGAAGGTTGTATTCCGTTGTTTTCTCTATGATGACTTTCATCGTCAGTAGATGGTCTGATGTACTGCAATTTTTTCTAAATGCTGCCTGTTCCACCGGTTGGTAATAGTCCAGCTTTTTATTTGGTTGGCGATTATTCGTATGACCAACTTGTATACCTGCGATAGTGAACTTATCGGCCGATAGTTTTTCAGGCATGTTCTGACTATCTTCTTGAATAGTATTATTACGAGGGTAGGCTGAAAACTAATGCATACATGATTGTAGAGTGCGAACGAAATGACCTTCAGAAGCGCGCCAGGTGGCATGTGGAAGTAACATTCCCCCTCAATACGCATGCGCAAGTTTGAGGTCGTTGCTTTCATCCAGTGTATTTCCAGAAACGGAAGTATGGAGACGTGTTCTAGTGCTATGTCAATCCGAGTTAAACATGCTGTTATCGAATTTTTTACAGCGGAAAAATGACTCCTACTGAGATTCATCGTCGTTTAAAGGCTGTTTATGGTGACGATGCTGTTGGTAGGTCTACTGTAAATCGATGGGTAATAAAATTTCGTGGTTGCGAGCCTGGAAAAGCCATAATTGTTGATGAAACACGCAGCGGACGTCCGATCACTGCCACAAACGATAAACATCGCAAACTCGCCGACGATTAGATTCAAAATGACCGGCGAATCACTCAAAAGCGTATCGCAAACCATATTGGAATATCCAAGGAACGTGTCGGCTTCATTATTGAACAATTGCGATACCGTAAAATACGTGCACGATGGGTATCACGCCGTCTCACAGACGAGAACAAACAGCGTCGATTAGAATGCTGCGAGCAATTTTTGACGATGGAGACGACTTTCTTCTGAATATTGTGACGGGGTACGAGTCATGTGTCCATCATTACGACCCGGAAGAGAAAAGACAGAGCGCTGAATATCGACATCCTTCTTTTCCTCAGACAAAAAAGTTCAAAACACAACCATCCGCAAAAGAACTTCTTTTGACTGTGTTTTGGGATGCTCATCGAGTTTATGCGGCCGATTTTCTGGAACGAGCGACAACGGTAAATTCTTCTCAGTACATACACTCTAAAACACCTCCGACGTCGAGTTTGAGGCAGCCTGGCGCCAATAATCTTGCAACATGACAACACTCGTCCACACACCTCGTGCGCAACTGGAGAGGCTCTGCGAAACCTGAAGTTTGAACCGATTCCACACCCTCCTTATTCCCCCGATCTTGTGCTTTGCGTTTTTTATTTTTTTCCTCTACTCAAGAGAGACCTCAAGGGTAATCATTACACCTCGGACGATGAGGTGAAGGCAGCTGTCAAGTACTGGATTCGAGAAAAGTAGGAAGAATTTTTCAGTGACGGAATGAAAAAACTTGTTACACGTTGGGAGAAATGTGTTACCCTTAACGGTGACTATGTTGAAGAATAAATATATGATTGTAAAACTTAAGAATTGTACTTTAATGTACTTTTTGCCCGATCTTGCTATTTGTTTTTGTTCGCGCTCTAAAAGCATGTGTGCCTTCGTTTTCAGCCTACCCTCGTAGTATAGCATTGTTCCTGTTTTTAGGTATAGCCTGTTGATCTAAAGTTATACAGATGTTTCAGCTTAGGTATCACTATTGCTTCTGCTTCTTTGACATTTCAGCTAGAATATTATCTTCCCCAGGTACTTTGTTGTTTTTTAGGGTTTTCAGGGCAAAAGTAATTACGTCCTTCCTTATTTCTGGGATCTCCTCTGATCCCACGTTGACTATTCTAATATCTGTTGTTATTGGGGGGAGTTTGTTAATTTGTGTATCATATAAATCTTTGTAATATCTCTCAACTATTACAATTATTTTTGTTCTGTTTCGCGTTTCTCTACCATTTTCATCCTTCAGGGCCAGGATTTGATGTTTATCTTCTTTTCTCCTCGGACATTTCATATTTCTGTTTTTGTCTATTACGGTTTTCTGCCATTTGTCTATAGTTTTCGTCAAGATCTTTTCGGATCATTGCTTTTGCTTCTCTTCGTGTTTGGCTATATTGATCAGTTGCATATTGACCTGTTCGGTACGGTCGTCTTCGTTCTTCTATCTTTCTTCGTGTTTCATCTGATATTTTACTGTTCTGTGTTGTTTCCTTTTTTGCTATTTCTATCGAAGCTTTTGTTAGTGCCTTTGCACCGTTTTCTGCTATCTTATCCAGGTCTTCTGAATTTTCCGGTTGGTTTAAATATTGTTGTACCTTTTCTTTGTTTTCTCGAAGTATTTCTGTATCTATTAAAGTTCTGCAATTTTCTTATATTTTTTCCTAATCTGTAGCTTTTTAATGATTGTTCGTGATCGGACTAATCGGTGATCGCTGCCTGTATTGAATGTGTTTAGGGTTGTTACGTCTTGTATTATGTCTTTGAATGATGATAGAATAAAGTCAATTTCGTTTTTAGTTTTTCCATCAGGGCTGATCCACGTCCATTTTCTTTGGTGTTTTTTGTTGAAAAAGGTATTCAAGGCGTACAGTTTTTGTTCTTCTAGAAATTTCATAAGCATGTTTCCTCTTGGATTCCTTGCACCGAGGCCATATTTGCCTTTACATTCTTCGTTCTGCTCTTGTTTTTGTCCTAATATGGCGTTAAAATCTCCCACGCCTATGTCTTCTTTACATTTATTTTTTTTCTTGCTTTTTCTGTCTTCGTATGTGATTTGTACTTCATCATCATCGTGTGTCGATGTTGGCGCTGTTTGTAGCAGTTTCTTGTTAATAAGAAAACCTACTCCTCTTTGGCTGTCTTTATCGTGTCCCATGTAGAAAAGAGCATTTTCTGATTTTAATATGGTTAGGTTTCCTCCTCGTCTTCGAACTTCTGACGGATCCATTACGTCCCATTTGATGTTTGTTTCGTTCTTTAGATCGTAAAGTTGTGATTCACTTTTCAGAGTTCTGCAGTTATATGTTGTAACTATACATTCAGTTTGCTGTTTTGCCCATTTCTTCCCCCCTCCGGCGAATCCTTGGAGTAGACTGACTTATTGTCATTAGGGGATTCTGAGTTTTTGACTCTACCCGTCTGGGGTCTATGTTGTGTTTTGGAACTTGGCATTTTTGAGGGGATTTGGTATTAAATCGCCATGGGGGTTGGCGAGTTGTTTGGGATGTGTGTGTGTTATAGGATCAGGGTGGGGTATGATTTTTGGGTTTAGGACAGTGGTTCTCCCTCTAGTTTCGGAAGTGAGAGAGAATCACGGCTCGTGTGGGCTTCCCTGAAGTAGACCTGTTCCTACCGGGATTGTAGGGAGTGTCCACCCGCTACCCTAGATGGAACTATAAACACCAATTTAAACTGTCAAATTAAAATAATTTATTCACCTGTCAAAATTTGTTTAATCGGATTGTTGTAATTTGTTTACTTTTTAAAATGCATGCTATAGCGACGAGATATGCTTTGAGGTTAAGTTCGCTTTGCCCGTTTACGTACGAAGAAATGTACGTAACATAACAGCTACGACATGCCTTTTAGCACTCGCAGCCAATCCTAATTTATTATGAAAACTTTTTGATCGCTCGTTAATAAATATTATAAACATTATGACTTAAGTAACGATACACGTTTTGTTTTCCACAGCCAATCAGTATCAAAAATTTTGATTACATATATGCAACTTCTTTTGTGTTAGATCGAGCCCAAACTTAGTTCCAAATTGCTTCAGTATCTACTACCAGCGGCTCAACAACCAACAATGAAATTTAATTGGTTCGTCTTCCGGAAGAGCGTCATAACAAATTAGGGGTGATTATTCGTTGCCACTTTATGAGGAAGTAAATAATTGTTTCGCTTCATTTGTAGGTGGAAATAATTAGCTAGAGAAGTCAGGACGCCGTCTTGGGCAATTTTTCCTATTTATCTCTTCTTTAATTAGTTCCGCTCTCAAATTCGATTCGGCGTGAAATGAAAACCGAAAAAACTAATATTCCTCTATCGCGGCCTTCATCTTGACGGATATTGAAAAACGCAAGACGGGGCCGAGTGTGACGTCTATTTTTATTTTCTCGCCCGTTTTCGCTAATTTGCTTACAAATTAGAAGCTGCAAACAATCGCGGGATTTTTTCTGAATATTGTCAGAGGGATAACAAAGGCAAAGTCGCCGCCTCGGGCGCTCTCTTATAAGTTTTCCGCCCTAATGCGGGTTGAACAAACTGAAAGTATTTATGAGGAAAACCGCTGTTGACTGCGGCATTTCCTAGAAGCATTTTTACGCGAAAAATGTATCAGGAACCTGTTCTGGAGTTTCAGGGAAAGCGGAAGAGGTGCATTCCACCGTAAAGGGGCTTCTAAGAATTATAGCAAGTTCTTTGGATGCAATTAGAAACAATATAATTCAGTTGAAATGGGTGGAGGCTACATTTATGTCTCGACTTTCTCTTTTCCCGAAAGGAGGATGAGATGCATGAACTTCTACGAATTCTGCGAACTAAACTAAAACAAGGTATTTCGTCGAGCGACCTAGCAGGACTACATTTACAGAATGTTTAATTAAAATTCAAAACTTTTCGTCATCAATTTAGTTTTTTCCCCGGAGAGAAGGAGCTACAACTGATAAGAACACGAATTATAACCATTTTTATATTCTAAAAAAATTATGCATTGTGATTTAGTCAGAGGACCTTGGAGGCCACATTTATAAGGTGTTTTATAGAAATACAAGACAGTTCAGGAACACTTTCGTGAAAGACGGGGAGTTATGCCTTACGGCAGTACATGAACGTCTACAAATTCTACGGACTAAACTAAAACAAGGTGTGTCGTCGGGGGACTTAGCAGGACTACAATTACAGAATGTTTAATTAAAATTCAAAACTTTTCTTCATCAATTTAGTTTTTTCCCGGAGAGGAGGAGCTACAATTCATAAGAACACGAATTATAACCATTTTTATATTCTAAAAAAATTATGCATTGTGATTTAGTCAGAGGACCTTGGAGGCCACATTTATAAGGTGTTTTATAGAAATACAAGACTGTTCAGGAACACTTTCGTGAAAGACGGGGAGTTATGCCTTACGGCAGTACATGAACGTCTACAAATTCTACGGACTAAACTAAAACAAGGTGTTTCGTCGGGGGACCTAGCAGGCCAATATTTATAGAATGTTTAATATATATTCAAATATTTTTGTCATAAATTTAGTTTTTTCCAGAGAGGAGGAGCTGCAATTTATAAGAACACGGAATTATAACCATTTCTATATTCTAATAAAAAATTATGCATCATGATTTAGTCAGAGGACCTTGGTGGCCACATTTATAAGGTGTTTTATAGAAATACAAGATTGTTCACGAACACTTTCGTGAAAGAGGGGGGAGCTATGCCTTACGGCAAAACATGAACGTCTACGAATTATAATCAATTACCTTGTTCAGATTAAAAAAATTAATGTGATTTGGTCGGGGGACGTAGAAGGCTACACTTGTGGAGTGCCTTATGAAGATTCGAGGCTTTTTTGTATTAATTTCGGTTTGCTGTAAAGAAGAGATTTCATCACAACTGCAATCAATATTCATGATTTAATAAAACAAAACACGTTTACGAAATTTGGTCGTATGACCTTGGGGTATGTATTTTAGAGGTGCTTTGTTAAGATTCACTTTTTAGTAATGATTTGGGATTTCCTCAAGAGAAGACAAAATAAGGTTTGTCGGAAATATAATATAAAGAGACGGCTGTGGGCTCGAGCTTAGCGCGTTAGATTTCTATGCTGAAGGTGCTGGGTTCAATTCTCAGTACCATATACAGATTTAAGACTTTTCAGTACCAATTTAGCCCTCCCCGAAACGAGGACAAAGTGTATTTCGAGACCTTAAGCATGTGTCAATTATAATCAATTTAACCATAAAGAAATCGACGCGGCGATCTGGTCTGGAGAGCTTGGGGGCAACATTATTTGCGGGATGGTTTAACGAGTTTCAAGACTTTTCGATATTATTCGTTTTTGCTAACAGAAGCGAAAGATGCACGAACTTCTATGAATTACATATAACCAATTTTCTTAATCTGATCAAATGTTAATCTAAGGATTTTGTCGGGGACCTAGAAGGCGACATTTATAGTGTATTACATGTACTCAAGATTTTTATTAAATAACCATATGGCTTTTCCTACAAATGGGACAAACTCAAACGAATTGCAATGAATTTTCCTGCATTACTCAAATATACACGAGTATGATTCGGTCAGGAGACATTGCTGGCTACATATGTATGTGGAGAGCTTCTGACGAGTTTTTTGGCAACTCAGTTACAATTTGGTTCTTTGTAAATAGAGGCTACGATGTATTGTAGTGGAAAGCAACTTTCTAGGAAATATTCTTGATTTCCTTAATTCGATAACAATAAAACTATGTAGCGCGAAGAAATCTGGAAAATGCTTTATGAAGATTTAAGACTTCAGTACCAATTTGGCCCTTCCTGAAACGGGAACAAAGTATATTGCGAGACCTTAAGCACGTGTCAATTATAATCAATTTAACCATAAATAAATCGATGTGATCTGGTCAGGAGACCTTGGTGGCTACATATGTATGTGGAGAGGTTTATGATGAAGGTATTTGACATTTTAGTAGCAATTTGGATCTTCGCGAATAGAGAATACGTTGTATTGCAGTGGAAAACAACTTTCTAGGAATTATTCCTTAACTCGATAACAATAAAATTATGTCATTTGGTAGCGGGAAGAAATCTGGAAAATGAAGATTTAAGACTTTTCAGGAACACTTTGGCCCTTCTGAAACTAGAACAAAATGCATTTTAGTAGAAAACCTTTTACAAAATTAATCAATTTCTTTAATCTGATAAAAAAACGATTTATTTTGGTCGGGAGAGCTTGAGGGATATATTTAAAAGCGCTTTACAAAGAGATTCAACACTTGGGTTTTTCTGAAAAGGGAACGAAAAGCATTTCGTTAGAAATATAAAGTATTTTCTCGATCTATTATTATGCCGATCGACGTGATTTGGTCTGCGGACCTTGCGGGATATGTTTCTGAAGGTTTTGTAAAAATTTGAAAGTTTTCAGTAATTTGATTCTTTACGAAATATATTTTAGCAGAAAACTTGAATTATAATAAATTTCTCTGTTCTAATCTAAAACTAATAACATAATTGGGGTAAAAATTGGGGGCTAACTTTGCAAAAGTTTTTTAAAATCTCTCAGATTTTTAGGCATAATGTAACGTTTTGATTTTCATGAAACCGTCCATATTAGGCGTGTCTATTTTGCCCCAGACGAGCGCACCTTTAATTCCACACAGGGAGTTTCATATAAACATAATGAGGGGCGCGTTTTATTATCTTTCCCTCTGAAACCCATCCCGTTGTCTAGTCACCGGTTGTGCATTTAAGGAAAAAATCGATCGTGACTTCTTTACTGCGATGTATCAATTAAACCGCTCCGACTTCAAACTTCTGACCCAAAAAAACTGAGTTAAAATAGAAAATCCCGGCCCCAAAGAAGTCACGGCAAACACGACCTGCAACCATGCATGATTAAGAAATTCTAAAACAAACAGCTAATCTATTTTCGTGC
This sequence comes from Limonius californicus, assembly GCA_014611495.1. NCBI lineage: Eukaryota > Metazoa > Arthropoda > Insecta > Coleoptera > Elateridae > Limonius > Limonius californicus. The sequence continues at coordinate 7,345 of JABXWE010002237.1, read as the reverse complement.
GTGTATTTGCTCAAACTTAGCGCGCCCTCCCAAGGGATTACGCCGCTGATAACACTGTTTTCCTTTCAGTTGTTCTCTTCCTTGTCTGCATATGAAACGTATCAGTGAACGCGAGCCTTCAAAGAATGTGCTGCGCCCGCTCCGGGAGGTGCAGGTCGTGCCATCTTGAGACGAACGCCGGAACTAATCGCATGCAGGAAAGGCTTGAAACCGGACTCCCGGAGTGACACTTTCTAAAATTGGACTTGAAATATCCAATCAATAAAAAGAGCGGATTAAACTCGTCAAATTTCTCCGGCCTAGATTGCTTCTAATCTTTCTGATGGTACTGAATAATTAATGGTTCAGTCCTGAGTTGAAGGAAGCATTCCCATCTCAATATTAAATATTTCCGAGGCACATCTCGAGGTTCCCTTCAGCAGAGGAACATTATCGACGTAAAGGCGTTTTATGGGAAGTAAAACCAGCTAATGTAATATTTATAAACCCATCAACACCAGATGAATTTGATCAGCTGGGACATGAGATGCAATGCAATTTATAAATAGAATACGCTGCCTGTAGAACAACTTTCTTATTTGTAAATGGAAAAAAAAGTTAACCTTGTTAGGTATTCCTCAAAACTGCTAAAAATACTTTTCACGTATCAACTTGAACTAGTGGGATTGCTTAGAAAATTAACATAAATTAACAAACTCTCTATGTCTATTTGAAGCCACACTGTAGATAATAATAGAACGATGGAATTAAATCAAATTACTCCGATCAATAACAACCGAGCTAAATAAGAATTGTGGAATGCGTTAAGGTTATTTTTATCTTCATAGAGAATTAGTCGGACGCTTTCACCTTCCTGCTGGTAGAACAATTGTTATGTCACACATTTGTCCCTCCCCATCACATTTTTATTCCGGTATTACAACATAAAATGCAACAACATAGCTATAACCACCACCGACAAAATAAACACAATTAAAAAAATCAAAATTGCATTGATCGGACGTACTGCAACCATCTCAAATCTTGCTAGGCCGGATTAAACAAATTAATGCATGGAAAACAACCAAACGAATCAGTCCAATTAGACCGGTCCGATTATTAGCAAAATTAATAAAACATTTTTAACACGTGGTTGGTTTAAAAATAAAAATGAGGGCGCTAATTTTGCCCATAAATAACATTTCAATTTCAGTAATGAGGGTGCTAATTAGTACGGCCAACCAATGAAATAATTGAGTGTAACGTCATTCGCCCGTGACAACCAACAGCCAAAGAATATTACGTTCAATTGGAATCTAATTTGAGTTGAGCCGAGTCCTGGCTTGTTCCAGGAGCCGGTACTTAACCTCAATTTGTGGTTTCTCTTTAAAGAAACTAACCTTAGTTTTTTTTTTATTAATGGAAACCAACTGTTGAATGCAAGTTTAATCCTCTGGCTCCTTCAACAAGGACTCGTTAAATACAAGAACTTTGTTCGTTTGTTTTAATGGAAAATCAAAGAGTTAACCTAACTTTTTGTACTACAGTGCAGGGTGGTTACAATATATCTTCTCTACTTTTTAGTACACCACAAAATCGTAACTTTTTATGATAGAATTTAAAAACAATTATTTTTGCTTAATTTAGAATATTGAACAATATAGCGGGTGTTCTATTTACAAAAAAAAACACTGCTTAACTTCAGATAATATTCAGAAGTGCCTTTTCATATGTAAATCATATCCAGAATGATTCTAATAATAATTTTTCTACAGAATGTAACAAAAGAGTTAAAAGTTTTTCTTAAACGCACAGTATATTATTAAATGGTAGACAAAACACATTTTAACATGACTGATTAGGAAAGTGGGTATATTTTTGGTCTTTGGCATTAATTTTTTTTAATTCTCTGTCTCCTTAAGCCAGACAGCGCCGCACGTAAGTGAGAAACAAAATTTAAAATATTTCAATCTTTTTTTTAGCTAGCTCAGTTGGCAGAGCGCTCGGTTTTTGGGCAAAACGTCGATTATGGCTTGGATTCGACTTCCCAGCATTACCAAGTAGCATATAAAAATATTGTGCTGAAACCCACCACATACAATTTCCTAATCTGTCGGTAGGATTCGACGTTAAACTGTAGGTCCCCCGTGTTTCTACCTTAGCGCTGAGGAGAAACGCGTGGCAGAGAAGAGGCCGATGCCCAGCAGTGGGACAAAACATGATTTTGTTTCTCACTTGAACGCCTACTTCTACAAGATATAAAGGGAAACAGAATTTAAAAATCTACGGAGAAATTTAAAATTACACCGAGTGTTTGATTTATGATAAAATTTGAAATGTACGAATAAACAGGGCGTTTCAACTTTACGAAATTATATAAAAAAACTACAATGATAATCAAAAATACACCGAGTGTTCTATTTAAGATAAAATTTGAAATGTACGAATAAACAGGGCGTTTCCACTTAACACATTTTTTAAAAAAAATTACAAACATAATCAAAAATACGCCGAGTGTTCTATTTAAGATAAAATTTGAAATGTAGAATAAACAGGGTGTTGTTTCCACTTAAGAGACATAATAAAAAATTTACAAAAAAATCCAGGAATATACCGAGTGTACCATTTAAGATAAAAATGGTTCAACATAACTAGTCAGTTTAAAGACGTCCACATTTCATATGTGAAATTGTATTACCATTTAATAATATTTGTGGTTTTGTGGGTTTAAAGTGAATAAATAAAGCTGTTATAAGTTATGGCCACTTATTTAATCAATTGTATAAAAACGTTGTTTTTTTGCTTCAATGTAAAATCAGTTGTTGACCTTTTTTTATATAGTACCAAGTGATTACAATTTGTTTCTATCTATATGAATACTCCTGAATACAATCTCAATAAACCTTACACAAATGGTAAGATAGAAGGTACGTGAAATGGAATAAAAGTTGCCCATTAGGGGGTACTTTTCAATCTATTTTTGTCTCCCCCAAAATAGACAAAGCTTGCTACATGACATTTTGAACAATTTTGAAACGAAATAACTCGCTTAGGTAAAAAAAAACAACAAACAAAACTTTAAAGGAATGAGTTGTACATAGTTATTAATAAAACATAATTGATATTTGTTACTTATAGAATAACTAGTCAACAGTAACTAGTATCTACAGAGCGTTTCATGGTGAGAGTGTAGTACAGGCTCTTATGAACTATGCAATCCTTATGGACTTCACCGTATAACGTTGCCAAATTAAGTGCCCAAGCGGCAGCGTAAGTTTGTTTACATGGAAAAGGATGTCCAGCTAACTCTTAAATACTCCAAAGTAATTTTAAGTAGAAGTTTTGCAACACTGGTACTCATAAGAGTCTGTACTACACCCTCACCGTGAGACGCTCTACAGTAAACTATGCATATTTTGGGGACAACAAAACAGATTTAAATTACAGTCCTAATAGACGACTTTAGTCCCATTTAACTATGTTTCAAAAAAATATTACATGTGGATAAAAAAGGTTTCTTATTTCAATTTCGGCCAGTATGTAGTTTTGCGGTTCACCCAATAAATATAAGGAAATCCTACTGATCGTGGTAAAAGTTTAAAGTTAAATACAGATAAAATATTCAAGCATAAGTTGGCCTGAAAACAAGCTTCCTCAATTTTACCAAATAGACCCTACAAAACAATTATCACAAATCTATTGTTTGCCAGTACTAAAACTATAAACTCTATTTGTTGAGCATTGAGCTAGAACGTAAACAAAGGCACGTGTTTGACTCACCCGAGCGCGCGCTGTGATTGGTCTACGCTAGATAACGCTAATGTCTCATTGCTTAGGGAGTAATTGACGCTCAAAACCTTTACTTTGCCCTCGTAATTACCGGATTAAGTTTGTGTACTTTTTGAGCAGTGCTTGTCGGTTTTCGGAGCGTTTTTATAGTGCCTGGTGCTTATTTTTCTAAAATGGAGGAAATTTTTCTAGGAACGTGTAATCGTAGGCCCTCTACGATTACACGTAGTAGGACACCCCGTCTTACTTTAAATGAAAAACAATATTAATAGTAAAATTGTATAATTACGACGTTACAAGAAAATCCTGAGATTTTACTGACTGACATTGTACAATTTGTTGCTAAAACAGTGAGTGTAAGCGTTGCATAAAACACTTTACTTAAAAAAAATGGTTCTTTTCAGAACCACCAATTCTTCTAAAAAAGAATTCTGAAGGCGGGAACGTTAATTTAGAAACGCAAGAAATATTACGTAAATACACATCCGGTAAATCAACGCACCTGTCAAGCGTTTGTTTACGTTCTAGCTCAATGCTCAACAAATAGAGTTTTGATATTTAATTGTGTTACTTCTAAACTATTTCAATAGCAAAGCTAAACTTGAATATTTCATTGAATTTATCTTGAAAACGTGACGAACAAAAGCAATTGTTGTCATTATTAGCAAGAGAATGATAAAATCTATTTAAGAGATTGCAGAAACGCTGATGTATTAAATAATACATTGATAAAAATCTATATGATACAAACCACTTCTAACAAAAACGAAAGATTTAATTTATTTTTACCATACAGATTTCCTCCCATTTAATTTTCTTGAAATCACTTTTCAAAGTAATCAACATATTGGCATGGTGCCCGACATCTAAACCATCATGTTTAACTCTTAAAACACATACAAATATGGACAATCAATAATCCCATCCTATCTCTAGTGTTCGTGTTTGGCTGTTGGTGTATCATAGACGATCCCATCATTCCTTATCCCGTTGCACATCATCACCCCTTCCCCGTGAATAATTGATGAGACTTACTAAAAGCCCCTTTACCTTGTTCGTAGCAGATGGTGTGTGGTAGGTGAAAGTAGTCCGAGTCTTTGCGGTCTCCGAGCTGAGCTTGGCAGGGGTCTTAGCACCACTTGAGGGGTCGGCACCTCGGGTCACTTCCAGACTTTCCGGCACTGTCTGTAGAGTGGAGCGCATGGCTGCCGACATGGTCCCCACTCGTTCGCGTGCCCCTCTTCACATTACCTGCAAGAAATTACAATTTTCATTCTATTTTCATGGGTTACCTACTTATAAATCGTCTAGATGCGAAACCTAGACCTACGATGCAGCGGAATAAATGTAATGCTGCAACCCGCCGCACACAATTCTTCTATATGGCTTTGGCAACCGCCCAAATCATCTCTAGAATTTTTGCCATTCGGTAATTGTCGCCCCCCCCCCCTGGTTCTACATTAACGCGGAGGAGAATCAGATGGCAGACAAAAGTGCCGGAACGTGGAGCGTAATGTTAACAACCACGACTTACTTATTTACCTTTGATATTTCAAGTTTTTACTTATTTTACTAATAATCAAAAACCTCCACCGCTACTGACAGTTAAAGAAACGTGTATAACCTCACTTAATGACATGTTACTGGAGTAACCATGGCGACGACAAAACTCAATTGAAATGCTCCCATTTATCGTTTTTCTAGCAAATATACCAGATAAACGCAAGAAAAATAGACCTGATCTGATAACCGTAGCCGTCAAAGTTCAACGATGATTGACAACAAAGTTTGCGTCATAGTTGTGATTGTAAATAATAAAAGCAAATGGAATCTTTAATCGCGTTAAGTAATCATGGTGGGCCAACGAATATACATACTTATAACGTTCTTTGTGAATATATTAATATGCTGCTGTTCTTATGATATTGTAATTGAGTTTTCGGTTCATCGCAATTATCCAGAATTTAAAAATCACTAACTTAACACATTCAATCAATCAACCGAACTGCTCACAAGATAGGCAAAGTTATCGTGCAATTTTTAAGCCGAATCATCAACTTGATATCAGTCCAATAGCAACAACCAAATCCTACATGGTACATGGTACTCTATTCAATAGAAAATCAATGTTACCTACTAAGCAACACACAAAACGCATAAGTTGAGGACCATGGTAGAGTAGTGGCCGAAGCGCTTGGCTTCGGAATTATTCTACCAAAGCCGCTCAGGTTCGAACTTTTCCAGGGTGTTTGTGGTGCCTAGGGCATGGGGTTTTTCAAGGGTGAGGCTTGTTAGACCAGTAAATAATTTAAAAGAAAACTACAGGTAACCCTAATTATGAAGATGTTTTGTTACACAATTGGGGCGTTTTCGAACTTGTGTCTATACATAGTAATTTAAACCCGAGGCCAAAATTTCTGTTGAAATTAACCCTAATAATCCCCATATATTTATATGTATATGGGACGGACATTTCTACGAGGTGGATGTAAATTAATTCTGTGTAAAGCAGTTAGAGTTCAACATTCCTTTTAAGTACTTATTGAAGCTGTTTGCATAAGAACTTTCATTATAGTTTCCAATGTTTAAATATTTATGATATTGTTATACACAATTTCAAGATTACAATTAAATATTTGGTCATGAAATAACTTATATCCAATATTTTATCAAGTAGGCCTCCAAAATAATTGCGTAACTGTTGATTAGTAGCCCTGAAATTGTGTTCGAAGTCTACTTGATGCAATTGTATATTATTTCCATGCCCATGATTTTTTTGTATTGTACAAAGCAAAACCAATAAGTTTATTAGAACAAATATTGGGCTATTTGGCAAAAAAAAATATGTTGCTGTCCTTACATAACAGGAAATATTGATTACTTTCCAACTATATTTTGTATAGATTTTCCTGTTAACAGTAACTATAACGGTTCATTGAAGATAGTTTCACAAATGACCAAAACACTGATCAGGGGAGAGATGCCTTAACCACCCTGTATGAACTATTTTTCTACTGGGATCCGCAAGTTAGCCTCAATTGTTGCGATGACAAAGTACAAAGTTTTGATATGAAGCCTTTACATCCAGTACTAGTGTTTTACTTTCGTACCAGTTTGTATAAAATTGGCGGGGCCCTGGAATCAACTCCAATTGTTGTAAGGACAATGCCATGTACAAAGCGTTAATCCTTTATGATATAAGCGTTTTTCAGTATGCTTTTTGGAATATCCAGTACACATAACGTTTTAATTTGCCTTAACCACCCTGTATGAATTATATTCTATTGGGATCCTCTAGTTAGCCTCAATTGTGATGACAATGTACAAAGTTTTGATATGACTCCTTTACATCCAGTACTCGTTGTGTTCTAATTTTGTGCCAGTTTGTCTTCAATTGGCAGGGCCCTGGAATCAACCCCAAATGTTGGAACGACAAGGCAATATACAAAACGTTAGTCCTTTATGATATCAAAGATTTCTGAGTATGCTTTTCTGGAACATCCAGTACACATAGTGTTTTTAATTTTGTGCCAGTTTGTATACAATTGGCAGGGCCCTGGAATCAACCCCAAATGTT
>JABXWE010002236.1:0-55679 GCA_014611495.1 Limonius californicus | reverse complement strand
GACCATTTGTACTAATATATAATTGTATTTTTTTGTAAAATGAAAAATAAACATTTTTTTCTCTCTACTAAACTAAATTCGAAAACATAAATTTGTTAACATTTCAAAGCCAACTAAAACAGACTTTTAAAAAGTACTGCACGAACGAAAATAGTGATACCAAAAAATCTGATTAAAAAAAAAGAATAACCTAAATAGTTTTAATAACACAAATAGGTACATATGTATTTCAAATCAAGCAAAATTTTCTATTTTTTCGTCATTTTTTCGTAAAATCAAAAATAAATTTTTGTTCCTCTTGTAAACTGTATTCGGAGACATACGGTATATACATTTTTTTAAAATACATAACAATTGCATAGATATTGCCATGAATCTAGTAAGACAAATTATAATTTTCTTTTATTTGTTAGTTTGCAACTTTTTGAATTCAAAGGCAGATTTGGTTTGTCAATACATAAAATGTTCCATTATGGCCGGGTAATAAAACGATTATCTACCCATCATCGTAATAAACTTGGCTTGACGCCGAAGTTTCTACCTGAACTATCTACAGCGCCTCTCGCGGCCAAGTTGGAGAACTAAATGTGCAAAATATACAAAAATGACATGTGATTATTTAAACAATACACCTTGTTTTTAAACTGGTTATTATTGATTTATATTAAGTACAGCATTTTACACATGCCTGCTTATTTTCTTTTCTAAAAGTATCGTAGACATGAAGATACATCGTCCTCTACGTTCTTGCTTTTATTTAAATAAATAATTTTTTCTTCATCTTGTTTTAGATTCAGCGGGCTAGGGAATAGTATTATTAATGTTAATCCAAAAAATCAAAAGGCTATCTTTAGATCTAGATACCAAAGAATGCAAAAACAATAAAAATAAAACGATTGCGGTCTACTTTTTACGTGATACATTTTTTTTAAATAATGAAACAGATTCAGCGGGGTAGGTATTAAAAATACGCGTAATTTGATGTATGATACATATAATAAAAAAAATGAATTACACCCAAAAAATGAAAAAATAACCAATTTTGGCCGGGAGGATCAGCCTTAAGCGGGTATCGTGATTTTGAAAAATGTTTTTATTTCGAATTTCGAAATTTTGTCACAGTGAGAGTTATTATTTTGTCTACTTAAGCTATTTTGTGTTTGGATTCTTTAATTTACTTTACGTTACTATGGATTATACTGTAAGTGAACATGCAGACATGATTTTGGTTGTTGACGAATGCGATGGTAATTACAACGAAGCTTCAAAGGTCTATGCCGATCGTTTTCCTGATCGGAAACATCCATGCCATACTGTAATACGGGCTGCAATGCAACGAATTAGGGAGACTGGAAATATTCTTCCAAGTCATTCTAATGCAGGTCGGCCGCAAAGTTAGATATCCTAATTTGGAAGAAAACGTCTTGGAGTTTGTAAGTCAGCATCCGAGTGTAAGTGTTCGTTCGGTTGCCAGAAATTTTGAAACATCCAAGTCTTCCGTGTAAAGAATTTTAAAAGATGATGGGCTACATTACATCCATTTCATAAAACAAGGGTGCAGCATTTGTTGGATACCGACCACGATTAATTTCTGTTTTGTTTACGAAAATGCGTCGACATAACGAATGTCCAGGAATATTCGTAAACACAAAACAGAAATTAAAAATACTGTTTCTATAACACCAAAGTATTTAATTGACTTAGCATTGTTCTTTACTGTAGGTCACAAGCACTACCCATTGTTTTTGCGATCATGGCTACCTGATAATTGCACATCGTAACGACAACCCAAAACTTGGGACAAGCATTTTAAGACAAACGGTTGCTTTTACGCGTATAAACTAAGAGTACCTTATATTTGTATTTTTTAATTCTCTTTCAGAAAATAAAATAATTTTAAAACTTTCTACTAATACAAAGTTAGAGCTAAAATAAAATTTAAGTGGTAGGTTAAGTGCCTCTTACGGTCAAGTCTGGTTAATGAAAATAATTCTGTCACTGTATTGCATAATGGTAAGTATGTGTACCAAATTTCAAAGAAATATCTTTAGATTTGTGGAAATTACAATAAAAATAAAAAATAAAAAATTGAACTTTAAGGCCCTATAACTTCTTAAGGAAGGACTTTCTGCCTAAGGTATATTACGTTTAATCGGTTTATTTTTACCTAAAGAATGTATTACTAAACGCTGGCCCATTCTTTCTGAGACACCCTGTGTAAGGACACATCTTTAAACTGAGGGTGCATCGATAAACTTCTGACTTTTTTTTGTACAATATATATGTTGGCGATGAGGGGAAATTTGAAAATGAAGTTGTCGCTCCTTTCCGGAGCGACAACTAAAAGCAAAGTAACACTTTAATCTAAATTACACCGTCAAGGAATTCATTTTCATCGAACAATCGACCAAAATTAATCAAACTGAATTTAAACAAATCAGACGACAAAGGAACTGAAATTAAACAAGTTTGTAGGAAAGCTCTGTTAAGTAGTTCCGAAGGAGAATAGATTCGCTGCATTCTCTCTAGTTCTCTCCAAAGCATTCCGCCTTTGTTACCTCGTTATTTGCGCTGCAGATGACTGATACCAAGCGTTCTTCAGTAAAACTTTGATGACACGTTGCGGATTGAATCTTTTACTCAATTGAAATCCACCAAACAAAAGTGATTCCTGGAAAACTGCTCTTTCTTTAATGATAACAATAATTGGCGGAGGATTTATATGTACTGAAAAAACTTGGATGTACACTTAAATATATATAATGACAAGGAAATATCTAGACGATATTTATTATAAAATATGCATTTATTAACAAAATATGCAAATAAATCTATAATAACCTGACTGATGTTTTATTTATATTCAAACAGTCACTATATTTACAAACAACAACTCTTATGCTGCCATCTATTGTTCTCCAGTAGTAGGTTGTGGATTTTTTTTGTATTAATTTCAATCAGTAATGGTAGATCTTGTGATTTTTAAATTAAACCATTTCTGCATCACTTCTATGGTCGATTTGGTAGTTTACTTCTATGTAGTTTCTAGTTCATGTTTTCTTTTTCTCCAGGCGGTTGTTATCCGTTGTTTGTACATGCTATTTTCCTATTCTCCTCCCTTAGACCCTTATCTTATCAAACTTACTATATCTGACCTTTGACATTCTTTTATTATTACTGAATTTCTTTATCTTTTAGAGTTCTGTCGTCATCAGTCTTAATATTTGCATTTGATTCATTTTCAGTAGACTTTATTTTCTTTGTGTTGGATCTTGCTTTGTTGGCATACACGATTGGCCTTACAATACATTTTGAGTTTACTACCAACCTATATTTTTCCACAGTACTCCGTCTAGAACATCGGGAATTGATACTGATATACTGGGTTGCCCAAAAAATAGTCCGGCTTTTAGGTCATTCGTTATTTTTACTCACAATTTTTTAGATCTTCGGACTTCTTATTGCTTTGTTGATAACAATCAGATTGTATCTGGTTATTTGTTGGGTAGTTGTTAGACATTTGGTTTTCTAACATTAATTATCATATTAAACAATTTTCAGTGCAATAGGTAAAGGCGCTAGTGATAACGTAAACTAGAATCTCGATGGAGCAGATATGTGGATCTAGATGAAAGTTTTGCTTATAAATAATAAATTACTGTAGGATAGTGATTCTAGGCAGCCAAGGTTGGCTGTAGAAAAAGTAACGAGAACAAGAAATGTAGAAGGGGGGATGACAGGCGTATTAAGTAATGCATTAAATGGTTAAAATTAAAATTTCGACAATTCGCCTCGGAATCAGGATGGTTCTAAAAGACGACGACACCTGCAAAGTAAACGGGCAATGAAATTTGCTACATGAAATATTCAAGGATTAAGAACAAAACAAACAGACGTTTTCCAAGAACTGGAAAAAATTAAAATTGACTTTTGCGTCCTCACCGAAACGAAGAAGAAAGGACAGGGAAATCAAACAATAGGAAATTATATTCACTTCTATAGTGGTGTACAAAAGGATGCTAGAACTAAAATGGGAGTTTCGGTGGCAGTGCATAAGAAATTGACGAACAACTGATAAAACTAGAAATAGAGAAAAATGGTAGACATATAGTAATAGTAGGAGTATACTCCCCCAACAATGACGCCGATACACTTAAAAAAATCAGTTCTACAAGCAGTTATCCAACGTACTATCAGATATTAAAGATAATAAAGAAACATTTATGTTGGGGGACTTGAACGGTCGTACAGGTAGAGAAGAAAACAGCACAGTAGTGGGTAGATATGGAGAATTAGTTAAAAATGATAACCGGGAACGCTTAATTGACCTATGCCACCACGTGTCGTGAAAATTATGAAGGTTTTTTTCCCTCACAAAGATACCCACAAGTTTAAGTGGATGCAGCCGTCTATAGATCTTGGCTCTATAATCGATTACGTTATCCAAAACAGAATTCAAAATTTAGTACAACGGATGTAAAGGTATATCGTGGACCAGAATGTGGCTCGGATCATCACTTACTAATTGCTAAGGTAATTGTAAATCATAGAAGGATAACAACGAATAGGAAGCCAGGAAAAGAAAACAAACATAAGATACTAGAAGAGCGCATATATAACCCTGAAAGTTTCAGACAGCAGTCCACCCAGTTTCTATATAAATTAAGGTTGACTAATAAACTACAAATGACACAAAACGGAAGTAGTACCAAATTATACAGTCAGATCAAAATGGCCATACATTAAGCAGCAGAAGAAGCATTGGGAATGCATGACAAACATAGACAGAAAAACTAAAAAGGGTGAACCGAAAAACTAGAAGAATTGGTCAAAACACAAAAAGATAGCGTATCAAAAATGGCTTTATACTAAAACGGAACAAGACAGAATGACATATCCAGGATGGAACAGGGAAGTCAAAAAAGAAGTAGCGAAAAGCGAAAACGAGATATGGGAAAGGAAGTGAAACGAAATAGATCGATGTATATGAGGAACAAAAGTATCGGAAGCATGGAAAACAATAAGAAACCTTAAAAAATATGGACAAGGACATTTGACAAGCATGGAAGAATGGGAAGAATATTACAACTTACTTGTTACTGAAAGTAGAAACAAATTTAAGGCAGATGTAATAAATAAAACGGAAAATGTAGGTACTGAAATAATAAGCAGGATAACAGTAGACGAAATAAAAAAAAGTCTTAAGGGAAACAAAGAATAACAAAGCAGCAGGACCAGGAAATATCCCCATTGACCTGGTAAAATACGGACCAGAGGTGTTCCTGGAAATACTTGCCGCAATATTTAACAAATGTATGTTAGAAGGTGACAATATCCCTGGGGACTGGAATATAGCATATATTAGCTCAATATACAAGAAGGAAGATAAAAGACAGTGCAAGAATTACAAAGGCATAAGTGTTAGTAGTGTAATGGGGAGGTTGTACAACTCTACTATTTGCGGACGATCAAGTTATTATAGCTTGTGATGAGAATGACAGTGACTATATGTTAAGAAAATTAGGAGAAGAGTACAAGAACTGGAGCGTAAGTATAAATCTAAAGAAACCTGAATATCTACAAATTGGGGAAGAACAAGAAGATCTAGAGCTACAAATAAGAGAAATAAAAACATGTAAAGAATATAAATATTTGGGAAGTATTATTTCGGAAGAAGGTACAACAAAGAAGGACATGCACAATAGAATACAGCAAGGTAGAAAAATCACTAGAATCCTAAACTCATTACTATGGTCAAAATACATGAAATTAAAAACAAAAATACCATTATATCGGGTCATAGTAGAGCCAATCCTAACATATGGGTCAGAGTGCTGGCAAATGACAACAAAGAATTAGAAGTCCATAGATATAGTTGAAATGGGCTTTTTAAGAAGAGCATGCAAAATATCAAAACTGCAACATAAAACTAACCAGGAGATAAGAAGAAAGACAGCCAGGATACATACAAGCTCGGAAAGAATACAGTCGAGACAACTGCTATGGTACGGACATGTAACGAGAATGGGAGAGGAACGGTTGCCAAAAACAGCACTAATGTATACACCACAGAATAGTAGAGGAAGGGGAAGACCCGCACAGACATAGATAAATGTTGTCACACAAACAATGACAGATAGATCAGTAGAAGAGGACGACTGGAGAAATAGGGACGCTTGGCGGTCGAAATGTGGGAAGCGGCAAAGGCTGTAGGAACCCCACGATATGTAGATATTTATATTGTTATATAAAATTATTATTGAAAAGATCAGATAAATTAATTAAATCAAATTTAAAGTTAATTAGAATTGAATAGCTTGCATTCCGCAAGCATATTTTTTTATTAAATTTTTATTTTTTAATAAAGTATGAAAAATTGGGCGCCACGTGACAATTAAAAAATACCACGGTCTAAGTTTCGAACAAAAGTACTCTGTCTCAGACGTCGGTTCTATCACGCTTAATGATTGTATGAGAAAATGGACGTTTGACACTATTTCCCAGGACGCAGCTGACTTCAGGTGGAATCTTTTAATACGTCAGTCGTATGCAGTTCTATAACCTAAAATGCCTATAAAGCTCTATGTAAAATTCGAACAGATTTAAATATTTTTTTCTGGTGTTTTTCCGCAGTTCTCAGGTACACTCCTGCTTCTTGCAAATGTAATTATCCTCCTAGGATCGTGCTTGAGCTCAAATGTAGCTTCCCCTGCGTTGTGATCCAAATCCCGCTGTGATGTCGGACCACCAAATCGACGAACTCTAAAACAGGATCCACTTATTTCAATATTAACTTAGTAAGTTAAACTAACTTACTCTTTCTTCAAAGAAACTCGTTTTTAAATTGAACAATAAACTAATACTTTATTAATATAAACAATGCTAATTATTTATAAATTTTTAGGAGCTGAACAAAAAATGCGTGCATTCACACCAAAGTACAAAGGACGCTCTTTTTCATCGTTTTGTCAACAACTCTCATAGCAACTGACAAAATTTACATAGCAACGATGCCAAAAATACATAAAATTACACTAAGGACACCTGGATCCAAATACATTTCCAAAATTCAAATTTTGACAGTTAAATTTATTTTACAAAAATGTACATATTTTAACGGGGTCACTGTTCATCCAAGCTCTGATTTAATAAATGCACTGTACATCTCCGAAACCTTCCTCCAATACACACCTCGCACTCCGCAGGTGTCATGTACACATTTTCACTAATGTTCCGAATAATGCAGTATACTCGCATTTAAATTAAATAAATCCAGAGCTAAACTTATCTTTAAGCTCAAGGCATGTCATTGTATCTTTCTATATTATTTTCTTTAAATATAGAAACTTTTACATCAGAATTTTTTAATAATTCATTCTCATCGTAATAGGTATATGCAGAAAACGGCAGTGCTTCAGACCAATAAAGAAGTTATCTGCGTCTTGGCCTGCCCTTTATTACTGACCACAATGAAACCGAATTCCAAGATATCATCCAAATGTACGTATATCCCTTAAAAAATGAAATTAACCGTGCTAGAGAATCAAAAATCATCACAATATATATATATATATATATATATATATATTAAATGGTTAAGTTTGATATAAGTATCGATAATTTCGTTTTACAAAGTGAAATAGAGAAATAATAGGAATAATAGTTTTTGTTAGTCAATTAGTGTTGGTGCTTAGTTTTGCAAAGCTGTTTAATTTCCCAAATTACTTTACTAACACAACTATCATTTCCAGAGTGCGGGTGAGTTTAAAAATTCGCCTTCGTATTTCAGCATGTGCGTTCTAGATTTCAAAGACGAATCATTAGAAACATAAGTTTTTCAAATCTACATTTACAGTCGACTTATTATCGTACATCGACATATTACAAAGATCAACTATGCAATTAAAATATATATTACTGATAAAACCTTTAAAATTATTGGGTGCCAAACTAGAAAACGAATGAGTTATAGTTATGCTGGATATGTAGGTTCATTGTAGCGTAGAATAATGCATAATAATCAAAGTTCTTTCGAAAATAATCCTAAATTCAACTACAATTTCTTCAAGCACAATAAAACGCATAGTCTTTTAAAATTCGATTGTTTGATTGGTCTCAATCTTTTTAGAAAGAAGGCCTGCAGGAAATGTGTCTGCGGCACGACTGGTTGCTATTGCGATTGATTTGAAAATAAATAACAAACGAATAATACGAGGGCAGCCTTTTAAGTTTTTACAAAAACTAGGAAAGAAAAAAATTTTTTGGTACAAACTGGTTTATTTCACACACACATTTTTTCCACTCTAAAGTTGGTATTTAAAAACATGGCTTTTGAAGGCTTCAACAGCGTTAACTGTTCTTCGATCCTCTAAAGAAATGGTTGCGACATGTCCAGTACAACCAAAGAAGCAAGCGATCATTTTCTTGGAAGTGCTTAGTGGACGAACAACTTTTGTGGGATTCAGTTCATCTTGGAACACCCAAACAGTGGATCCATCTGGAACAGATCATAGCTAAATGTTCATGCAAAATCGAATGTACTGCTGTCTTCGATATGCCTAAGGATGCCTCTAGCTCACTGTAATTCAGCATCGATGTTTTTGGAACAACAACCGATTTTGGTCGGCCTTCACGAAATTCATGACTGACGGACACACAACCACGACGAAACTCTGCACCTCCATTGTAAACAGTCTTTTCTGATGATGCTTCATTACCAAAAGTTGAACGAAACGATTATATGCATTGTGGTTGAGTTAGACCTTTACTAAAATTGTAAAAAACCATCCAACGAAAGCCTTCACGTGTAATTTCCGTTTTTTCACACAATCGCTTTATTTAAACGCTCACTGTAAATAAAGTACTCGGTCAATTTCTAAGCTGACACTGTTTTCACAATAAAAAATGTCAAATTTTACGAAAATAGTAATGACACATCTCAATAGCGTCACCTAGTGGTCGTTTGTAGAAACTTAAGAAGCTGCCCTTGTATTAGTCGGTAAAATATGCAGATAAATATTTAACAAAATTTTAAATTTTTGATATGGTGAACATGGGATCAGGAACAGATGTGAGAAAATCCGAAGAAAAAACTAAAAATGTTTTCGTCAAATAGCGACATTACTAAAGCCCCACAAGAGGGAATACCCATCCAGCTGAAAATTCCCGCCGAAACATGTTTCATGAAAAAAATTCAATATTTGCATCTTAGACATATTATAAATTGGGAAACTTGGTCATCTATTAGCTATAATTTTAATTATAAATTCTTATTTATGGACAATCAATGCTGATAAAGATAAATCTCAAACTGCGCCAAAAATTAATACACTTCGTTGAATAATTTCAGTGTTCTTAAAAACCCCATACAAGTGAACGAGTCCGTTAAGAATATTAAAAATAATACAAAACATATATGTTGCTACTAAAACAATACTGGATTCAGAAAAAAAGAACTGGAATTGCTTACAGAAGCTAGAAAAATGCAATTACATCACTGATGGGCATTCAGTTTCAAACAATCTACATTACCTGACAATTTTTCTCGTTGCTGTAGAGTGTAGAGTATGTAAAAGCATTATAAATCCCCCTCTCGTTAATAACAAAGGAAATATAAATTCCAGCCTTCTCGAGTGGAAATGAAGATACATCGCTGATAAATTTAACTTGAGGCCAGCACAATGAGGAAAATTTTCCTGAGAAAGGGTTGAATATTTAGATTTCAAACGAGAAACTTACACATTAGTAATAACATAATTAAGTTTTGAAATTGCAAATTGAATTTTCGCTTCTATTATTCCCCGTCAGTTCCATTACGTCCTTAAGCCTCATCCCAGACAGTAGCGTTGCTAAAGCGTGGCAACGGAACTGGCATTATTCAGTCGAAAAGTTCTATTATAAGTCATCCGTACTCTTAAATTAGGCGGACTGTTAAGGGCTCGAGCTTTACAGTGATTCTTTAGGGACAGCACACACGCAGAGAGCTCCAAATCGATACACGTATTTAATGATCCATTATATTTTAATGGGTCATAGAAAATCTGAACCGAGATATGCTCGAATTGTGTCTGGAGTTTTGATCTTTATACATGACAGTTACTGTAATGGATAGGCGGAGGTGTGTCGTAAAAATGAAATTGTTGCTTTCAATAGGTTCATTTAAAGGAGCAATTTTGTTGCATAACATTTCAGTCTTGTGGTGGCATAAATACGGTTGTCAATTGTAGAAGTAAAACACTTAAGATATCTTGTTATTGATACAAAGTTTATCGACTAATCTACTTTTTAAGGTTATTCGCGCAAATTTTATCTGTACGTGCATAAAACGGTTAAGAGCTATGAATTCCACGTTTTACAACCCTGACGCATTTTGCTACAAATTAAGTACCTATAATAAAGCAAGTTTCTCGTAAAATAACTTGTCTATAACCGGATTACGTTCAAAGAGTCATATGAATTGCAAAGGTGCATAACCTTGTGTGAAATTAATAATAGCTATTTTGGCACAACTTTCTAAATTTTCTTGTTATGAAATACAATTTAAAAAGTTACCGAGCTACTTCATGTCAAAAAATATAAAAATGAGGCATGCGAGGCTTTAGAAAACAGAGAAAATAAAAAAGATTGAATATTATGTTAATCTTAAAACTAATAAAGATAAATATTATTCAGGTGCAAACAGAAAAATGGAAGAACCCCAAGTATCGTATAAAAATATGTAATTCTGAAAACAAATGAGACAAGGCAACATAACAAAAATTCATGTTTATTTCCGGTTTGCGGACATCCTGTAAACCGGCTTTGTGTCGTTTATACTTGGTAAATTGTTTTTATAATTTACGACAGAATGCACCGTTGGCAACATTATTTGTGTAATTTTACAACTATAATATCAATCAAAAACTGACAGCAATACTTTCAGTTAGTTGAAAAGTTAAAAAAAGTATTACAAATAGCAGAGAATGTACAACCTAGAAAAGCAAAACCGTTAACGAATAACAGTAAATGTTTAGAGAAAACTATTTTTATTGGGAAACAAATCATGTTTTGATTTTACAGCTTAGACAATTTCGCAAATCCTAAAACTATATTTATTATAACAGCTTTACCAAGCAATAATATAACAATCCCTAGTGTCGGTGAGGATTAGATCGAATTATTGTTCACGAATGTAGCCAAACACAGATTCGTATTAATTTATAGTAGATGGTGACAGTTTCCCTTACGTAATTAATTGAGAAACAATTAAGCGGATTTTATTATAACGCTCGATTCTTTAACATTCCATAAACCTTTTATATTTTTGCATTCAAGGTATCTATCAAAATAGGCAATTAAATGTGAAAAATATGAATAAAGAGATTACAATTTATAATTTTTTAACAAGAGGTATAAACGATAATAATAATAATAATAAATACTAGTTGTTAACTGATATCCATACACTAAACAAATGAACTTAAAAATAGTTTGTTAATTGTGTATTGCTTTATCTCTTTGAAATTCTTATTTATATTTTAAAAATGCTAATAATCACAATTTCAAGGGTATTTCTTTTAGCTTTATGCATATTTCGACATTTTTAAACGCAATTATTCAATGTTAAATATATTTCAATTCCATATTTCGGTGAAATAGGAGGAAATTTCGAGGAAAACTGCTAAAATTATAATCAAAACAAGTACATTTAAAGTAATTATAGTATAAAATAATACAAAAATCTTCCAACACCGGATTTAACGCAGAAGATAAGTGGAATTCGGTGTTTACAAATTAAACTGTTCGCAGTGTAATTCTGCATACATAGGTCAACAATTAGAAAGTTTAAACCAGATACAAAGAACACTTACGTTCATACAAATATAAACATCCAGAAAAATCTAATTACGTTAAACATTTAATGGGTGGGTTTAAAGTAGGTAGAATTTTTTTATTGGCGTGTAGAAAAAATATAACAGAACTTTAACAAAGAATTCATATTTCTAATCCAAAATTGAATATTTACAGTACTACTATATTTTATTATAAAATAGAAAACGGGCCGTTTTAATTTAATTTTCCTCAACTTGGATTTAACCTTCCCCTTGATGTTTTAGACAACACTTAAGCTAACATTTTTAATTCCGGTTTCCAGTTGTTTCACCGATTGAGCTTCCCAGCCTTCACTGTAAATAAGTCTCGACAGTATTGGCCAAAAATCCTCAATAGGCCTCGCTTTAGGGCTATTTGGGGGGTTGGCCTCTTTGGTTACAAATTTGATATTTCTTTCTCTTAACCAGTCTTGACTTGAAGCGGCATAATTGCTACTTCCCAGGTCAGGTCAAAAGACATAATTTCCATCCTTATGATGTGTTTTAATAAACTTTTCAACAGTAGGTAAACGTTCACGGTGATATACTTCAGCATTAATAGTAGACCCAGTCGAAAGTCTTATGACTGGTTCAGAAATGACCAATCAAGCCAAGACTTTTTGTTCAAACTTTGCTTTTGGTTTAAATTTTATGTTATCTGGACATTTTCCTTATTGCTAGCATAATATCCATCATTTTGTGGCAAGTCGAGAAAGTGAAATATTTTTCATTGCTAATACTGTTCGAAATTTTTCCGATTAAAAATTCCCTGTTTCCTGCATTTTTTTGGGAAATATCTTCTAGTTGCTTTGTCATATATTTAGAGGCTTGCTTTCGTTTATAATAGGCGAGGCTATTTTTTACTCAAATATTTCATATACAACCCCGAGAAACACCATATTTCCCTGCTAACTTGCGTTGAGATGTTCCCACTTTGTTTTCATCCCTTAACATTACACTTCGTTGATGTCTATTATTCAAACGGGAAGGTCTACCGCTGCTTAGCTTCTCTTCAACAGCAATTTGTATTTCGCATCGGTTGATAATTTTGTACAAGGTATTTTTGATAGTCGCCCAAGTAGTTTATAAACACGACGATGTAAATCAACTAGCTTTTTCATAACAAATATAATTGCGAAAACAACACCAATAAAAAATACACACTATAGTCCAATTTCTATTATCCATCTGTCGAACTTAAACTACAATTGTTTTTAGAACCGCCACAGTGATCTTAAAAAAATCCACTTACTTTAAGCCCACCCGCTATTAGAACACAAACATACATTGACATCAAATATTATGATAAGTAACATTTTTACACTTCTGTAAACGAAAACTTGATATAATAGAGGCCTTCCAAATTTACAAACACACTTTAACAAATACACATTTAATGAATGAGCAAATTGAGCTCATGAATTCCCCGTTATTGCAAGTTTTGGAATAGAAGACCAGAGCCAAGTCCAGAATCAACATCCAGTGTGCTGTTGTCCTAGCTACGAATGTTTACAATTAACTGCCTTTGAAAATGACATGCAAAATGTCGAAATATGTATAAAGCTGAAATAAATACCGAAATATAATACTGAAATTGTGATTATTATTATTTTTAAATATTAAAAATAGTTCCTTAATTTACGTTGAAACTACAGTTTCTGCTAAGATATTAACAAATTTTTAATATACCATGTAAGTAATGCAAGTGCCTTAAAATATAAACGTTCATACTAACTTTTATCAAAAAAATGTAATTTACTGTCGTTGCTACTGCTTTATTTCTTATTACAATTTTATAATGGTGCTTTAGTTTCATTATTTGACATATTATGCAAAGAAATGTGGGAACTAGAAGGCTATTTCAGATGAAGGTAATTTTAAGGGTACAACTTTACTTTGAACTAACCAATAAAAATAAAAGCCTGCGGTGATAATTTTCAGTATTATTTATAGTGGAATATGAGATTATTCTAGAAAAACTACTCAATTGCGGCATTTTCTCTACAAGAAAATTTGTTTCCTAGTTAGGGACTCACTGCGGGTATTCAATACAAATAATGTATTTTATATTAATTTATATCCTTTTTTGCTAAAACAGAGCATATATTACAATTAAACTAAAATACCAAAACACATTGGAAAATTAAAGTGTTCTCCACATTGAAAACGAGCCAGACTAATTTTGTTGGGATAATTTCAAAACTGAAGGTTCTAACTACTATCATAGGCTTCTAAACTACCATGGGCCCCCATTAGAGGCGTTACTTCTCTTTAAGTACAAGGTAAGAGTTAGTTATTCATGACTGTTATCATTTTATTCCATAATGTTGTAAGGTTTGAAACTCTTCAATGGATTACATTTTCATACGAGTTGTTAGGCTCTTTTAAAATTTGCCGCTTTATATGAATTAATTTCTTAATTTGTTTGCCGCTTCGTAAGAATGAAGAACGCTATTTTAATTGCCTTTTGTATGTTGGATACAGTTTTGGTTACGTTGCGTCTTTGTAGGATTGAGCGTTGTTAAGTTTTGTTAGTATTTTCCTTTCAGAATTGTTCAAGGTTTTTCTTTGTAAGACATTTTTTTCGTCGTTCAGACGGAATTTCCAGGAACGCCTTTGTTAAACAGTGCTAGCATTCAGGAATTGTTTTTCGGCTTCTCCCGAAGGTCACACGTGTTAACTTTCCTTCTAGAATCTAGAACAAAAACAGGCTTAGGTGGTGTTTTTGGGAATGCGGGAAAGAAGTCAGTGGGCAACAAGCTTGGGTCCGAGACGAACATTCATGTAGAGCGGATTTTTTTCGCGGCATCTGTTAAATTAAGTATCGTACCGAATATTGCTTTAGGCAGTTAGTATCATTTCGACAAAGTGAGTCGGATCTATATCAGTTTTAACAGCGTAGCCTGATTACAGAACAATCAATTGTGATTGTTTTTTTCTTCGATTCATTCAGATAAAAAGCGTTGGAACCCGTGAAAAGGTGATTGTTGGAAATAATCTACTTCCCCAGGAGCGTATCTACCCACGTTTCGCCCCTCCCCCTGGCTTCCTGAGGCCTTCTACATTTTCCCCGGACCGGGGAAAACACCCCTTTCTCGACTGTACCTGCATCTGGAAATCAACCCTCCCGGAATTGTGCCTGTCTCCACCGGAAGTTAAGGTAAAAACAGACCAGTTTTTGTGTGTGGTAAAAAGAAACTTGCGCGCCACTTGCAAAATTTGACTTAATTAAACTTTGTTTTGTTGAAAGCGACCTTCAGTCGTAAATCGGTTTTTATTTGCACTAATATTTGTAAAAAGGAATTTTGTTTATATTGTATGATTCCCCTATACTCGACGCCACTGACCACGCAGAATTCAAATACTTTAAATACCGTTGGCCATGGGCGGCGAGTTCCCCTTTTCTTAAACGTCCAAAGTACTCTGTTGTAATCTAGAATTATAGAATCACTTTTGTCGTTTTCGTTGTACTGTTGTTTCCAATAATTTCATTATATGTGTTTTAAAATTTACTGCCTCTTTTATTTTTGTGTACTCTGTATTTGTTTGTGTAAGAATTTTGCAAACTCCAAATATATAGGAGGAGGCACAATAAAGGTAAGGTCCATTCCCGTAAGCTGTTGGATTCTCGGCCTTCCACGAGGACCTGCAATTAGCTGTGATTTGGATGGTGGCGCCCACTTATATTGACTTACCCTGTACACAACTAAAGATTTTCTCCCCTAAGCGATTTTCACGAACTCCCCCTACTGCTCTGAGCTAAGCTGTAGGCCTTTTTCCATCTATCTGGTTACGGGTCGTCGAAAAACCTCGATTGGCCCGTAACAGAGTTTAGACTCTTTTTTACAGTAGTATACCGGTAAACTACGAATCTTCCAAAAAATGGATTCCAAAGAATTATTCACTCTTTTTTTGTGGCAAGAGATAAATCCCATGTGTTTTGGGCACCTATATATGAGTTATGCTAACATAAGTATACGAAATAAACATATATTGCATATTGTAGACCATTCTTTAAAGTTCAGACCCTTAAACCTTCTAAATAATTAGGTCGATTTCAGGGAAAATGCCTATTGTAAGCGTTAAGTCGAGGGGATCAGAGTAACCACTTAACAAAATATATTTTTCTTATTCATCTACGTTGTAAATTTTCTTATGTTAAGTACTGCAGCAACGCATTATTCCGCTATCTGGCATCACTCTACAATATTTATTGTTAAACGGTCTTTAATCTTTGAAAAGGAATTAGTTTATGAATTTATCGGGGTTGCCATTACAACTTGGAGGTGTTTTAAAAGTTCCTTACATTTAAAACGCAGAAAAAAATTATTTTAATTAAAATCAAAATATATCCGATGTAATTAATTTTCAACATCGTAAAAAATATATTTCCAGGGGCAATTTATGCAATATGTAACTAACACAACATGGAGCATAAACAAAAATATAACCTGACAGTAAACTTACTACGGCAAACTACTTGAAGCTTGAGGCCGAATTAGTGTGCGAGAGTTCGTGCCACTTTTACAACTTTATCCTTGATTATCCATAGATTATGTTTGGTTTTTATAGAAGTTGTGTATTATATACTCTACAAATGTCCACAAAAATGTATCATATTGCTTGTGCGTCTATATATTAATTCCGTATGCGTTCCACCTATCACAACTAAACGTATCCATCGCGCAAGACTCATGTGCATTTGGGCGTATTAGACTAGATTTAAGTATCAAAAAAAATTTGGGTTAGATACAGTACAGATGTATTCTTGTTACACGCACCAGCTATGGCAAACAACATGAAAATATTGGAAACACGAGATCTTCCTGCATAATAATAAATATTTACCTTAAGTATTGTTGAAAAATTAACTCAAACTGAGAAAAAGCGGAGTTGCATCGTATTGCAACCTAAAATTGTCTGCAGATTGGCTCTTAGTCATGCTTCATAAGGAAACAGATATACACTAACTGAAAAGACATTATTTTTTGTAGCTCTTAACTGTTTGATGTTTTACCAGAGAAAAATAGATCTTATGGCATTCTACTCCACAATTCTTGCCCCAAACATGACAGTATTCCGTAGTTTTAGTCTTTTCTGTACTCTTTCCGCTTTTCATTTTTTCATCTATCTACCTTCCTTACGTTACATGCTTGTTTCTTTGGTCGTTTTTTTCGTTTGTCATTTAGCGCGTATATGTATGATCATCTGTACTGTCAACACAATTTTGGATAAAGTGTTACGGACCAAACGAGCTTTTTCGTCGGACCGCAGCAGGAAAGATGGAAGTGCCTTCGACTTAGCTCAGCGGAGTAGGGATGGTTCGCGAGAAACTCTTAAGTGAAGGAAATCTTACGTACAGGGTAAGTCGAAATTAATGGGCGCCACCCTCCAGTTTACAGCTGATTGTAGGTTCTCGCAGGAGGGCCGAGAAACCAGTAGCTTACGGGAATCGAACTCACCTTTATTGTGCAGTCACTGTATGGTATATTGGTAAGTTTACCTCAGTTATCTTCAGGTAGGGAGTAGAAAGGGAAGCAGAGTTTTGGGTGTTCCTAGGTTCTTGAGAAGCGGAAAAAAATCGAAAAACGATTGCGCTACAGCAATTGCCAAGACTTTCTTCGGGAAAGAGGAAATTTCGAGTGTTCTTGCAGTCAGGAACGACACCTCATTTGTACGAGATTTTAACGTTACGACGACTTAGTGGGGAGAGTCACAGGGTTGATGGCTATAATCCGACACAAGTCGCGAGAACAATTGCACTAAATTGTGTTTAATAAACACTCTACTAATATGTTTTTTATCCGACGAAATGCCGAGAAGGATATTCTGCCACCAGGCGGGAAAAAACAATACGGTATCTTAATTTAGAAGAGGCGCGGCCAAAAATTTCCGGCTCAAAACCGCGTGCTTTAACCTTCAGAGGTTTAGCATGACTAATTTTCCCCCGGCTGCAAAAACTCTCACCAAACGTAATCGTTTCGGAACAAAATGTTCCACGTGGAACTTCCGGGGAGCATAGGATTTCCAGGGCCATTCTGCAGACAAAGGATTCTAGAACTGTTTTTATTTGACATATAAATTAAACATACTCGTTAGCGTTCCTTTAAGTTCCGAAAAGCTACCTCCTATAAATTAATCTTTGGAAATAATAGAATAGTAATAGATTATGAGCGATAATTAAAATCAGACTTTAATTCATATGAAATGGCAAAACTAAACGAATGTTACAAAAGGCTGGCTGTGGAAAACGAAACGTTACAAGAAATATAGTGTGGTTAGCACTACGGTTTAACTACCTATTATTATACTCATATAAGGCTGATCTGCCTAGCAAATTTTCTCTGGAGTAGAAGTGTTTACACTTCCCGTTGTTCCGAGCACACGTTAAGCTGTAGCTTTAAATTTAGAAGTGGACTTGTAATCGGAGTCGGTTCATTTTTTTCCGACTCCACTGACTAGAAATTCCTTCTGAACTTCGACTCCACAGTCCTGCTCGGGATATCACTGCAAATGTTGTCTTAGTGCCTTTTACAAATAGGTTTTAAATGTAGAAAAACTGTACGGTACTTGTAGTGTGCATTCCTTAAACAATCCGGTCATTCTTATACTGTTTTATTTAAATTGAAAATTCTTATTTCTTTACAGAGGCGGTCGTGGGCTAGAGCCCAGTAAGGAAGTTATGCGACTTCAAATGTTCGGTATTGCATGTAGTTTTAGTAGCCATGAATTCGTGGTCAGTTGAGCTAGGTGTCTTTTGCGTTACGATGTACCATCGATTCGAGTCAATAATAAAAGTTCAGTGACAGTTTCGGCGTGAACATAATGTTACTTTTGGTAGGTTACTAAACTATTACAGCAACTTCTACACGATATTTGGAGATAATTCAATATTCTTTATCTGCTGAATTAAGACTGGGGATACAAAATAACGATTTATGGTTGCAACAGGATCTTTTTGCGGAATTGCATGGCTGTTCTAAGAATCATGATCCCTGAGCGTTTCATATCGCGACATGGTGATGTAAATTGGCCGTCAAGATCTTCTGATCAGAAGGTCACTATTTATTAGGTACATAAATAATGCAGTTAGCAAATATAAAATGATATATACATTGTTTGAAACATTTGCGTAACTCTTTGTAAAGTAGCCTTATATATCTGATTTATTGAGTTATGTTGGCCTTACTGACTTGTAATGTGCGAGGCCTATTGTCAAATACCATATATTTTAAATAGCCCATTAGTAGAAACTTGGAATTGTCAAATCAGGTGATCTTGGCAGACAATATCTTCACACTAGCCTCCACAGGGGTAACGACAGGACAAAAGACAAAACTTTTCGTAGCAGACCTGAAACATCAGATTATTACCTACGGTTAAGTCACTGCAACGTTTCGATGTGTTCACCACGGCTAACTCGTTTGCGAAACGGGTGTGGGTGAATCAACAACAAAATTCTCAAAAGGGGACCAAGATCCTTCACCAATTGTAGTGCAGCGATTCTCATTACCTACCTTAACGGATCCAAGTAAGGGTAAACTCTTACCACGCAGATTAAAACTTACGGGTCACAACATACAAACAAGAACATAATAAAATACCAAAATGAAGCGAATGCTGTAAATAAAGCCTCTATATCAGAAAATACAAAATGCTGAAGCACATTACAATATTAAATTATATGATTTAGACAACAGGTAAAACTAGTTCGAGTAAACTCAAATTGAGGCAAAATTCCCAGACGAATGAAGTATGAAAAGGAGAGCAATTTACCGGACGTAACCCCTATCAGAAAATAAACGGATCTAAAAATCCGCAAAGCTAAATTAATAATTATTAAAGTCCGAATGGGAATCTCCGGAAGTTGGTGATATGACGCAAGACATTGCGTTAAGTCAGCTTAACCAGCGCGTTAAATGTAAACGGTAGCGCCGAACCAAATCGTTATCGCTATTAATCAATCCGCATAATGGTCCTATAATACAACGAATTTTACTCATCAACAAATTAAATTGCCAATTGTCTAAAGTGCAATTGTCACGTAGCCGTGAAAATATACACATCCACAACTGACCGCGGTCTGAATTAGTGCGCACAAAAAAGTATTTACCAAATTCTGTGCCACATGGAATACAGCATAATCGTAATTAAATATGCAGTTACTAAAAACAGGTGGAAAAATTAAACTGAGTGCACCTACTGATGGTAAGTGCCCAGTCGCAAATGCATATTAAAGTTCAAAACGGTAAAAAATTCCAAAAAGTTTAAATTACAACATATACACAGTATTGGCTTCTCTGTAGAGTTTGGTACCTGCCGAGATGGATTTAACGGGCAACGGAGCTCTCCATACGTTTGTCCGAAGATAAAGATCACAGAAAACTGGGAAAACATCAAACCTTAATTGTTAGATGGGCTGATTGTCTTCAACTTCCGAGGGCACGTAGAAATCGACAGCTACAGGTAAACGAGATAAGCTGGTTGTGCGGAAAACGTTCCCGCGAGACTCCACACAGCATGCGGCGGGTTATGTATCAGTTTTCTGGTAAAGTGTTTAATTAATCTGGGCTAAACCCAATGAGAATTTAGTAAAACAGCAAAATAACTCGCAGACAATTAACTAAATTCTCTTATAGGAGAGGATGATTTAAATTATCTACAGGGCATGAAGAAACTAAAATCTTAAATCATCTCTACACTTTTACCAGCAACCCACAACTTGCACGGCCAAGAACTCAAAAGGAAATCCCGTCTGACATTCAAACTTCAGGAAATTCCACTCACCGTCCCAAAATTCGCTAACACCACAGGAAATCAAAAAGTTTAAACCAAGGCCGGCGGCAAAAGGAACTGTAGGCAACCAAACACGCCCATCAGACTGCCGGGATGCTACTGCGAAAAATACCCGCAACAAAGGACCATGCTATTTCGCGCAGTATTGCTTGTTGCTCCATCTTGTTGGAACCATAAATTGTAATTTTTTATTCCCAGTCGTTGCAATTCCGCAAATAAAGAATTCTGAACCATCTTCAAATATTGTCTAGAAGTTACACCAACCGTTTAATCAATTTTATTATTGACTGTGATCGATGGTACATCGTAACGCAAAATATACGTTGTTCCACAGGTCACGAATTCATGGCTATTGAAACTGCATGGAATACCGAACACTTGAAGCCGCATAGCATTCTCACCACTCAGTTTATACTACGATGGTGGCTTTTTACAAATTGTCATAACCCATTGCCCCATCTTGTATATAATATATATTATTAAACCTCTTGAAAAAATTTAGATAACATTTTTTCAGGTAGTAAGTAATTCCAATGCTTATTAGGTTCGAAACACTTAAAGAAATTTCTACATACTTTGTGTTATATATTAAAAAATCACTGTATAATTTGAACTACAACTATTAAGTAAGTGTAATGTATGTTGAAAACTATATGGCTTAAGTAAACACAGTCGTTTTGTTTTTCACAAACAACCCTTATCGAAAATTTAATGATCATGTTGCTTACACATCACCTTTTTATTGATTAACAATGACTTGTTCTCAAATGTTAATGATGATGACACTAAAGTCCCACCACACATCTTCTGCTCATTTCCTTCTAGATATCTTAAATTGACAACTACCTATTGTATGTCGATATCATTGAACAACAGAAACATAAAAACAATTAGTTGCATTGAAGAAGCGAGTGACATATTCGTGAAGTAATCATAAAGCATGAAAGGGAAGAACAAAAAGCAAGGGCGTCCTCTTCCGCTTCGAAAGTTCTTGTCGCGTTAGATGACCACATCTAGCGATCTCAATACCGGATTCTCTATATCTAACGACGCGAACGTAATTGTTATATTCCCTCGGCTTAGCCACCCTCGGCTGTTCACCCAACGGAAGCCCTCGCGATACCCAATGCCGCCAGGGCGAAAAATCAGTTGAGCGACCGCCCCCGTTGACAAGCGAACTGATTGCGGTATTTCAATTCGCATTTACAGGAATTCACAATGCATAATGACAAGATAAGTATCTGATTGCTAAGTCTATGTTACGCTGGCAAATATGCCTGTAATTACAACCTTGCTTCTATGCAATTTGGGCGCCAAGCAAGGGTTCGTTAGTGAAAATTGTTCGTTAGAAATTGTATATCACAGAGAAGTTTTGGGAAATTTTATTATTATTTGCTGATACTTTCTAAGATGAAGACATAGTGTAAAGTAGGATTCCTTACTAAACCACTATAAACCAAAACATTTAACGCTTATAAACATACTATATTACTACATCAAAATCAAAGCAGTAATAGCTCAGTAGGATAATTATATTGCCTATGTTACGATAATAGACGTATGGAGTAATACAGAATTTAGTGTTGATAAATAAACGTGTTACTCTTGATTCCAGTATTTATGTTTTGAGAACGGAAGTAATTCATGTTTTATGAGTCAAATAGACAGTCTCTATCCAACATATTGTATTAATATTTATTATGTAGTTCACAAAATGAATATTTTATTAATCTACGCTATTTTCTTGTAAGCTTGCTAAAATTATATTTACTTACCAAAAAGTGATATCGTCCGGGATTTGATCTCCTGTGGGTTCAAACGCACGTTTGTACAAACGGACAAAACACTTCACCTGGAAATTTATATACTTATAAAATCATTTCTATATAGGGATTTTAAACCGTATGTTTACTTCAAATATGATCATGTTACACGCTACAGTTAAAATTTTCCAAAATTCATAGACAATCTCAAAAGAAGTTCTGCCAGGAAATAAAAAACGATTTGGTAGATTTTCCGGATTTTTATCACCTCACAGTAGGTTACCACCAAAATCCATTTAGAAAAATGAGTGCCAGGCCTTAAACTAGAAAGTTTCAAAAAGTCTTAGAGGACATCAGATTAATTAATAAAAAAATGTTTATTCTTCCTGCAGGCCTCGATCAAATCATAAAATTTAATCAACATAAATAGCTGTTTTCGAAACATATTTTTTTAACTTCTGAAACTTGTCATTTTTACAAGTATATTATTTTCGAAAAACAATTGTGTGTATTGTAATATTGTAAAGGCTGTTGAATAGCTTTAAGTTGAAATCAACTTTAATTTACTTTTCAGTAAACGGGCTTTAAATTTAGAAGTTTGGAAGTTGGGAGGAAGAAAATGGTACTAGATAAATATATCTTAATTTCCTTGTAACGATTTCCGCGCCTAATTGAAGACAACCCTTTCTGCATATTTGGTTGTTGCATATTTGTAGGAATTTATTACATTTCTAAGTTACACATCCGTCAAACGGCGCAGATTTTAACGCCGGTTTCCGAAAATAGGACATTTTAGTATTGGCGTTCTTGCCGGATGTATATGTGTTTAGTGAACTAATTCTTGATAAATCGTTTATCGATTTGGAAATCATTTTCCGATTTGGGTTTCACTACACAGGAGTTCGTTCCTAGAGTTAAGGAAAGCAGAATAGTCCAGGAATTCGATTTCCAATTTAGAATATACCGCGGTCAAGAAAACTATTTTTTGTTGTGGTATGCCAGTTTCCATCAACCGGCAAGTTTGCGCGGCTGGAAATCCCGTAATTAAGGTTCGACACAGTGGAAAAATTCTACGTTCCGCAATTGATTGGTACGCAGACATCGGCAAGTTACCTTGGGAAGGTTTTTCCAAAACCAAGCAGACGCTTGGGGCCATTGATAAGGAGCCTGGAACACGGTCGCGTTGATAGCCGTTACCTATTTTAAAAGGGAAGTGCGTTTAAATTTGTTTACACTTTAAATTTTATTACCTTGCCCTTGTATTTACAATTTCATTACCTTCGGTGAAGAGTTAATTAGTTAATTGATTTTGTGTCACCGAATTGTACTATTGGGGTCTATTTGGGGAGATATTTAGATATTAAGGACAATTGTAGTATTAAATTTATTGGGGAAACAATTTTACATACACCATACATAGGGTGCTCCGATAGTTGGGATTGTATTGCGTTTTCAAGGTTTATACAACATGAAATTTTCCTTTCCTAGGGCGCTTTATGTTTACGCATTATTCTAATCCCCGGGGCCTCCTACGACGATTAGTGCGCTAAACATTAAAAATTACCTGTTCTGGTGAGCGCAATAATTTTCCTCAAATTGTTTGAGTTTCGCCCCATTAAATTCTTTTATTTTGGTTACGTGAACGTAAAGTTGGGACTTCTGTGCACCATTTTGTACCGAAGAATTGTAATTGTGGGGTTATGTCAATTATTAATTAAATGAGGTTTTGGTTGCAACTTGTCTTTTTCTTTTACATCGAAATATCTGAGGCTAAGTCTACCTAAGGATAGATAGGGGACATAAAGGTAGGTAATTATCTATCTTGGGGTCCGACTTCCCATTTTTCACCTCGGACGATGTTAGTAAATTATAAGTTGGTGGCGCCTATAAATTAATTGTTTGGAACCTACCCCTTCTTCAATTGAGTTTCCGGGATGCAAACGTCTGTCAAACATTGTTAATTTCCTACCTACGCAGAGGCGTAGTTGCGAGGTTGATTTTGCACCTCAACTAATATTAGCGGAAAGATAAAAAGAGGTTAAAGGCGTAACATCCTCTTTGAATATCCGGATTTATTTTAGCTTATTGTCTGGATGGATTAAAAATAAACTTCTACTTATAAAATTGAATTAGAAACAGACAACTTGTTACCAAGATATTTCTTCAGTAACATGGTATAGAAAAGTAAAATTGTGTAAGGAAATTGACCTTCTCTGGGTGAAATCTAAAAACGGAAGTAGATAAAATTCCCAAAACTATAGTTTCACAAAAAAATGGTACAAGAATCTTTGGAATATTTGAAACTAAAATATACCAAATAACCTTCCTTGAAATAAAAAATTCCTCAACATGAAAGCACATATGTATAATATTATTGCACACACACCATTTTCTCGTAACTCATAGAATATATTGTATTTCCAAGTAAAGTTAATATCATCCCCAAAAGATATCACCTAATAGATACAATTAGCAATTACGGAAGAATGCTGAGACGTCGATACTTGCTAACAGTATCAATTGATTGGTGATAATTGCTGGTCTGATTTAAAATGGAAGACAGAGAAGAGCATGTCATGTTTTTAATATTACCTAATATTGTGTGGTATAAGGTTAAGCAGCGGCGAACTAAATACCCACGATAAATGTTCGTGTATCGTGTAAATACCTATCGTTGGAGTGGTATAAGCAAGTATTTAAATCCTGAAATTTTTGAACAAACTGTCACAGATGCTTCAGTTTTAAAGCTACCAAGTTTCGCAATAATCATTAGCTTTTAAGCAAGCTTAAGAACATTGGGCTTCCGTATTTTCAAATTAGCTTTTGCAAAGTTATAACAACAAAAATGAATTTTTTCGTATCATTACATTCTTAAAACATATGTGCATTTCCAATTTCTTCATAATTGAAGTATCCCGGAATTTCTAAAAATTTTGAAACACTTTGAAATATCAACCTTACAATTGTTTGTATCTAACAATTTTTGTACACACTTTAGTTTTAATGCAAAATAATTAAAATTTATGTGAATGGAACCAGTTTTTCAGAAAGGAGTCACACTCAAACCTGAAAAAAGATCCTAGAACGAACCTCATTAATAGAGTATAACTTTTAAAGTTTTTCTTCTCTATGAAATCACGATCGAGTTATTTACCACGCAAGATATAATTCAAATACTTCTGGGTTATCAACAATGCAAGTAACGTAATTTCTCAGTAAACAAGCGTTAAATTCTACAGTAAATTTGGAAAATTTTCCTTAATTTCCAGTACAGGCTGAAAACTTGAAATTCTCAGTGCCGTTTTTTGCTAATTATCAATGCTGCTGTAAAGCGGCTTTAATACTATTAACACATATTTTGCGTAGATTTTGATACTCTAATTAAACTTTAAATATCTACTTGACTTTGCAAGATATTAACATGTACTTTCCGTTTGTTTCTTTAAATGTGCACTAAAGGCAGCCACATGGTAATTGGATATTCGCTTTCTTGTTATAAAAGTTGCGATAAGTTTATTTTTACAAACAGTGGTATAATCAAAAAACTGTTCGCATAGTACATAACACAGAAAGTAATTGACGGTGTTTGCTAAATATGAACATGCATGGCTTAATCTTTATAATTACAGAGATTGTAGGTGAAATACAAGAAATAAAGCTGTTACAAAATGCATGCTTTTATGTGCAAGTTTTACAAATGCTGTATCTCTACAGAACTACGGATTTTTTAACTTTATAAATGTATTTTCGTAACATAATAATACAAAAACGTTAAAGAACTATACCACATAACATTACTTAAAATGATTTGCAATCAGATATACACAAAAACATTTATGTAAAACTGAATGGCTCTCACGTTGTTTACAGTGTTTTTCAATAAGCTAGGAGAATAGCTTCACGATCGTTATTGATGTTATTATTAAACGTTTGTTAGTCGATTATTGACGCAATTCCAGAAGAAACAGTTCATATGTGTTAGACGTAGAGATCTGGCGAGTAAATTCATACATAGTTCCACATGAAAAACACAGTTTTTTTAAACCGAATAATTTGTGAAGATAACTAATTATATCTCAATTGCAATAAATGTAGTCTCTTATCTTCTTATCTTTACAACTTACTATAAGAAGAAGGATTTTCATCCCAACTTTGTTATTTACGAAAATAAACTAACACTACCTTGATAACCGCCCATTTGCTCGCGTCCGCTTGCTCGCCTGTCGGTTGCTCATGGAGTTTTATACTTGACAAATGTTTGCTCGCCACGCCGATTGTTCGCGGTACATAAGCTCGATAAGCCATTTGTTCTTATAATAAAATGTAATCTGCAGGCATGAAGTATATGTTGTATATGGTAATTCTTGAAGTCTTCCAAATCTCCTTAGGAATATTGATAGTCAAAGCAGAGATGCCGCTTTTGCGTATTTGAATTTAATAATGTGAATATTTAGCCTATCGGTCTCAAATTTTAAGTTACAGACTTTGACAAAATATCGTTCTATTTGTCTGAGCATTTTAGTTTTAAAATTGCGAATTAGCTTTATTGAAGAAAGTACTATCAAATAAATCTTTCTATATTTCACTTCCAATTCCAAAATTAATAAATTTTTAATTAACCTGGATATCTTAAAATCGGACTAGCCATCGTTACAATACGCAAGACCACACATTCACTTACGTAGACATACACAATTTGTGAATACAACTTTTTAAAGTTCTTGGGGTATAGCCATTGTCTTAAAATCCCAAAATCATTTTTTTACAGAACATTTACTATCCCTATTAAACCTATGGTGTAATTAAAAATAAAGGTTTCAATTATAAATCAAAAGACATGATAAATTACAATACAGACGAAGGTGTCTAACAAAACAAAACCTTGTTCTTCTACATTGATACAGTTCGGATGGCTAGCAAGTGTCTTCGCGAACATTGCTTCCGGCTGAGTCTCAGCGAGTAATTGGCAATCTAGCAATCGGATGGCGAGAAACTGTATTTGCGAGTATCGCTCCCAGGAAGCAATCGGATGACGAGTATCGCTCTCAGCTTGTAATCGGCAATCGAGCAATCGGATGGCAAGAAACTTTCTTCGCGAACATCGCTCCCAGGAAGAAATCGGATCACGAGCATCGCTCTCAGCTAGTAATCGGCAATCGCTCAAACGGATGGCGAGAAACTGTCTTCGCGAGCATCGCTCTCAAGAAGCAATTGGACGATGAGGATCGCTCTGAGCTAGTAATCGACAATCGAGCCATCGGATGGCGAGACACTGTCTACGCGAGCATCACTCCCAGGGAGCAATCGAATGACGAGTATCGCTCTCAGCTAGTAATCGACAATTAAGCAATCGGATGACGATAAGCTGTCTTTGCGAGCATCGATAGCAGCGAGCACCCTAACTGTCGAGTAAACTGATGGCCAGCAACTATCTTTGCAAGCATCTCTCCCAGTTGAGTCTCAGCAAATAAACTGCATCTAGAAATCGGATGGCGAGCAACTGTCTTCGCGAGCATCGATAGCAGCGAGCAAGCTGACTATCCAGTAAACTGATGGCCAGAAACTATCTTTGCAAGCATCACTCCCAGCTGATTCTCAGCGAATAATCTGCAATCTAGAAAACGAATGGCGAGAAACTGTCTTCGCGAGCATCGCTCCTAGCGAGCAAGCGACAATCAAGCAATCGGATGGCGAGAAACTGTCTTCGCGAGCATCGCTGCCAGGGACTAATCCGATGACTAGCATCGCTCTCAGCGAGTAATCGGTAATCTAGCAATAGGTTGGCGGGAAGTTGTCTTCACGAGCAACTCACCCAGCCAGCAATCGGATGGCGAGTATCGCTCTCAGCGAGTAATCGGCAATCGAACTTTTGGTGAAGAGCAAATGGCGGCAAGCAATTGGTATTGTGCAAATTACCTACATGAAGTAGCTTTAAAAAATTTAACTAGAAATAATTAATACACAAAGTCCTGTAATAATGTCAAAGTGTTATGCGGTATCGTTATAATAAACAACCTATCTACAAAAAAGTGAAAAATTATATTTTTTAGTCAGTACTGGAAATTAAGCAAAATTTCTAGAAGTGAATGTAGTTCCTGGTATTTATTTAGAAGCTAAAGAATTCTGCTCTTCCAATCTATTCTCTATCTCTTACCATTTACATGATGACTGTGTATAAAACTTTGCAAATTCCAATTATAATAATTTTAACATGTACAAAATTGAATTAGTATATTTACAGCAACCACCAATCTCCGGGTTGTAATATGCGCCCGATCCTCCCCACACGAAGCGTAGTTAGTTAATTGGAAGGTCACCAGAAACGAAATCGAACCTTAATTAGCGAGCTCGTAAATAAACACCAGTCAAATGGATCCGAAAGCGGATACTCTTCTCTTTAGTTCTACGTTAAACAAAACGTATTTTCTTCCCGATAAACATAAAAGTTGGAAGTTAATCTTGGGTTGTTCACAGCTAAAGCGATCTCTCAAAATTCAGTAAAGATAATGAGACGTGAAATACGTTTAAGACTTCAAGCTTTATGTTGCTTTAGAAATTAACGTTAAATTGTTGGTTCTCTGGTGTTATTTTAGGTCCTTCTCGCCTACTTGAGCCGTAATAGTTTATAATTAAGTTTTGCTCCTAAAATTACCTCCAGCCACATGGGCCAATTTTTCCGTAAACGTTAACAACTTTTCACATTTAGTTCGTGCTTTGACAAAATAAGGCGAATATGGTCGGCTAACAGAACTAGTCTGGGAAACTTGTTAATCGTTCAATCCAAATGTCACAGGGCAACCCTTCGGGGTTGCTGCATGAGGCTGACTGAAAACACATGACCACTTCAGGAAATTAATCCCAATTATCAGTAATTAAGTCTGACAAGCAGTCAGGAATCCTCGTGAAGGTTAGATGAACTATTAGGGAAAAATGAGCTTGGAGTCCGTCGTACTTCAATCAGTATAGTCTAATAGTGTATTTGAACAAAACCTTCTTAAATCTATAATTTCAGAGCAGAACAGATTATCTGAAAACCATATTGCGCTGCGCAACACTGCTAATGATTAATATTTCAGATTCCTTAAGTTCACTTAGATTAATGCTATATGTTTGCTTGTAGCATGTAGAAGAGTTCTACATCTATAATGAAGCGAAATTGTTAAAATTCTTAAACCTTGTTTTAGTTTATCACGACTACATCAAGTTAATTTATACAATTAATTTCGCTTACAGTACATGTTCTGTTGCGTTTATGAACTTCAATGCGAAAAAAGTAATTAATTGTTATACTTATGGCTATTTTAGAACCTGCAGTTCAAAATAAGACATACCTACCTATACAAAAACTATCTACTGCAGTTTAAAGCGTTTGCAGTTTATTCATGTACCTTTAATCTAGCGAACATAAAATAATGAAAATCAATTTGTTATAGTAGCGTTACTAACCTTTTTTGTATTAATTGTTTATTTATTGCTCAACAACTACTGTATAGCATCGAAGTAAGTCTAATTTTTCCTTAGGTGTTCTTATTAATTACTCGACGCGTTAAGTCGAAAAATATTTAAAATTATTTGTTATTATTCAGTAGTTGCTTTTTTAAATTATAGAATGCTATATTCTATTTGTTTTGTATAGTTTTTGCAGTTACGCACAACAATGTCTTAGTTTTGTTTGTACTATATTAATCAAAGTATTCTATTATATTTGAAGGTAAGTAGAGATTATAATTGAATGAATGTGTTACGATTTAATTTTGACATCATGATGAAGAAATGAGCATAGATTTTATTACGGGCCAAACGAGCTTTTTCGTCGGACCGCAGCAGGAAAGATGGAAGTGCCTTTGGGTTAACTCAGAGGAGTAGGAGTGGTTCACGAAAAACGCTTAAGGGAAGGAAATCAAACTTAGTAGTATGTAGGGTAAGTCGATATTAATGGGCGCCACCTTCCAGGTGATACCTGAATATAGGTTCTCGTAGGAGGGCCGAGAAACCAGCAGCTTAGGGGAATCGAACTTCCCTATATTGTGCCTCCTCCTGTATATAATATATACATAGTCCATGCACACAATAAAATACACCAGAGTAAAAGATCGCACTACATTTTAACTGCATCCAAATCTATTGAGTAAAATATAGCACACAGATAGTGCAATTTAGAGCAAACCAGAATAAAAACTATAGGCTAAACAAAGGAGTGTGGGGACGTCCAAACCCAAGAGCTCACCGCCATTGGCTTATGATATTTACTTTAATGAACAGATCTACGCAGCCATCGACGTTCGAGTTTACAGAATTAATGAAACTTTAACCTTAACGAGTAATGAAACGCTGTGCTACTGAAGGTTGCCTCACTTTTAATATTACAAGGAAATTAAGCTGTTCTGTTTCTTATTTACCACCCAAGCACTGGTAAACAGGGGAAAACAATCACTGTATAGTACATTGGCAAGTTTCCTTCGGTGGGGAGTAGAGAGAGGCACTATTTGGGGTGTTCCTAGGTCCTTGAGAAGCAGACAAAAATCGCAAAGCACGCCCCTGAAGGCTGGATCACGACTTTCTTCGGGAAAACTGGAAATTTCGGGTGTTCTGGCAGTCCGAAACAAAATCTTCGTCGAACGAGGTTTGAATGTGGCAACAGCGTAGTGAGTATTTACGGGGTTAGTGGCTGTAGTCCGACACAGGTCGAGAAAATAATTTCACTAAATTGTCTTTGCTAAAACGCCGTACTCTGCTAATATTTAATCCGACTCAATGACGAAAATATTCTGCCCCAGGCAAGAAAAGCGATACGGTAACTTAAGTTAGCAGAAGCGCTGCCAAAAAACTCATTTTAGAACAAAATCTTTCACGTGGAACTTCCGGACCATTCTGCAGAAAAGGGATTCTAAGAACTGTTTTCGATCGGCATATACAGACTAAACATACATGGCAGCGTTCCCTTTCAGAGGTTTCAAAAAGGTGACCTCCCATATATTAACCTTTGGAAATAATAAAATAGTAATCGACTTAAAAGCAGTAATTAAAATAAGATTTTAATTCATATAAAGCGGCAAAACTAAACGAACGTTACCATTTATCCTGCACTAACCACGCGTCACTTTACCGTGGTTGTGTCATTCTATTAATAATAAAACCCTAAAATGGACACTACGATTGTGAAAATCCCGCCAAGTGTGATACGCCCGCGGTGATTCGTTTACTTCGTGGAACAAACAAAAACACTGTCGTGAGTGAAGCAAAGGTCAGACACTGGTGAGGGAATTTCAGAGAGGAGAGAACAAACGTACAAGTTGAGGAACGAAGTAGGAGACTTTCTATTGTCAACGACGATCTTGCGGAAAAGTGAACAAGAAAAGATCGGCGTTTCGCGATTTCAGAAATGGTCGCATATTTTCCATAAATTTCACGTACCTACGGTACTGTATGCTTCAGTACTACAAATGTGGGGCGAAATGGGTGCCAAAGATGTTGACGGTTGTTCACAAAAACCATCGTCCTGCATCGCTAAGATATTGATAGAGAGGAGTACCTGAATTATATTGTAAGTGGCGACAAGATTTGGATTTCATACAAAAATGTTGAAACCAAGCAGCTATCAATGCAGTGAAATCATATAGTTAATAGATTTCCTGGAACATATTACGACAATTAATGCAGACGTGTATGGTGAGACCTTATGAAAATTGAGAAAGGCAATGCAGAAGAAAAGGCGAAGATTACTGACATCTGAACTCCTGCTTTTGCACGCTAACGCGCAAGCGTACGTGGCAACTCGCATTCTGCAACTAATTAAGTAGTTCAATCGGGAAATTTTTAACCATCCCCCATACATTTTCTACTTAGGGCCGAGTGACTATTACATCTTCGTCTATTTTAAGAATTTTTAAGGATTTTAGACCGTTTTATCGGCTGTAACGACCACAAAATGACGCTCCACAATTGGTTTTCGTCACAGGCGACATCCTTCTATGACGACGATTTGTAAGAACTTGTACCACGATATGGTAAGTGTTTAAATTCGAAAGGGGACTATGTAGAGGAATAGTTTAGAAATGTCACTAAAATTCAAGCAGACTACTTACTTATTTTCCATCTTTACATTATGTTTGACGCAGATTGACCCGTAATTTTCGAATTTATGGAGGTAACTTTTTTATTTTCACCCTATCATTTTATGGAAACTGCGATGAGGCCCCACAGGTTGTTGTTTCTTTTTAAAACTTTACTGATGAATGTAAAATAATAATATACCAGTACTTTTTAATATGTATCATAATTTATATTTATTCCATTACCAGCGATACTCAATTGCACTAAACTGTACTACCAAGGCTTTGATTATAAACTACTGCGAACCTATTCATTTCTGTACCATAACTTCATTGCATTTGGTATTAGTAAATACGTATGTATGTGATTTACTAGTACGATTAAGATGAATTTTTTAACGGAAAAGTATGCATTTCGTGAAGGTATCGAATTAGAGACTTTAAAGAAAATATTTATAT
Source organism: Limonius californicus (assembly GCA_014611495.1). NCBI lineage: Eukaryota > Metazoa > Arthropoda > Insecta > Coleoptera > Elateridae > Limonius > Limonius californicus. The sequence continues at coordinate 22,760 of JABXWE010002236.1, read as the reverse complement.
AAGATTTATGAGAACAAATAATGATTTTCGAAAATTGTTCCCGGTGCGTATGTGTGGCTGCTGGTCCGCTTTCAATCTAATTTAAAATCTGGAGATTACAAAAAATTGTTCCTTACAAGCTTTCCAAACAATCCAGAACCGGAAGTTTTTCTTTATTTACATGTATTTTTTGAGCACTTCAACGGCATGTGTTATTAGTGCTCCGATACAGCAATTGAATACATAAATATTAATAGTGTATTATATTTAGTACTAAATTAGATAAATATTTTGTATTTTTCTTTGTGCTTTCTGTATGCGATCCCAATGTGTTTGGCAAATGATATTTATATTTGGGAAATATATTAATTTCTTTAAGGAAGTTTATCGTGTTGTTCAAGCAGGCATTTGATATTTGATAGGGATTCTTTTAGATAGTGTTTGTTGCTAGAGCGGAAGTTTGATTGCATTATGTAAGCAAAACCTTAATAATGCTATGCTACAGAAACTCCTACACTAATATAAACTGAATGAGCTGTTGCCGAATTATTTAACTTCAAAATTAAGTCTTCTACGATATCTGAAAATTCTCAATTTAATATCCGTTTACACAAAACGTAGACCCAACTAACATACGTTCTAAATTATTTCACAGTTTAGAAACATTAGAATTATATTCTGCCCAAAATATTTTGATAACAAAACAGTCGTATAAATGGCATACTTTCAGAATGCTTACATCCATTGTTTTTTAGAAAGGATCTAAGAATTCTGATTCAATTTTGTGGTGCGACAGAGGCAAAAAACATTTTTTATTTGTTGACCAAGTTCTCTTCTAAAACTTTGGTGGAATTATCCCAATTCTGAATTTAATGGCCCGCTATCCACAAACTATAGACATGAAGGTTACGTTATTTATAAACTCTTGGCCATGAGAATTATTATTATTAGAGAGCTTTCACAGTCCTTGTAGGCCCAAGTCTGCGATGTGGCATAGTGCAGTAACCGATGATAACGGTGAACAGGTGGAGAAAATGTTGCAGGAAATGCAAGCTGTGGTAGTGAACCTCCCCAGGAACCCATCCACGTATCACGGAATAGCTGGTGCATCAACAAACATACACATCACAATAGCGAATAAAAGAGCGTGGGGAAGAGTGAGGGGATGGGAAGTCAAAGAAGGTGGAACTATCAGCGACTATAACCTAATCATCATGAAACTGCACAAAGAAGAAGAAAGGGAAACAATCGAGCAGCAAGTAGGCAAGAGGAGGAAATACAACTTGAACAAGACAGATTGGACAAGGCTGAGAGCAATACTCGACATCACTATGACTAGGGACGTAAATATGACTGCACACGACATAGCTAAGCAACTGACCAAAAGTATTAAAGACGCGATGTACAACAGCATTCCGCACTGCTAGGGAAGCACGAGAGTGCTGAACAAGCAGTGGACGGAACCGCTAAGTCAGATGCGAAGACAAGTACAAAAACAAAGAAAGAAATATCAACGAGCGATAGTGCACGAAGAGATATAGGGCGACAAAGAGAGAGTCTGTCCAAAAGATATATGACACGAAACAAACAAGCTGGGACAAATTCGTGCAAAAAAATCTGGAGACCGACGCATGGGGTATACCCTATAAGTTGGTCTCTCAGAAAATTAAAAATCCGACGATCTTCTGCACCATGAGAATGGAGGGAGAAGTCGAAAGATACACGAAGGATTGGAGGGAGTCAGCGACGTTACTTCTACACGCGCTGCTTCCCGATGAAAATCCAGAAGAAGAGGAAGACAACCAGCAGAAACAAACAAGAAGAGACATCACCCTATACCCTAACAACAATAACACCATAGCACCATTTACAGAAGAAGAAGTCATAAAGGTAATAGACAAGACAAAGAAGAAGAAAACACCAGGACCGGACGGCATAAGAGTAGCGGTCATACAGCAACTAAAAGAGCAACTGTTACCAACACTGACGGGGCTGTACAACCAATGCCTCGTTAACGGCAAATTTCCAAGCATCTGGAAGAGGGCAGATGTTGTCATTATCAAAAAAGGAGAAGACAAGGATCCCGAGGACTCAAAATCCTATAGACCAATCTGTCTCTTGAACGTAATGGGTACGATACTCGAAAAGCTATTAAGCACGCGACTGCAAGTCCACAGAGAACAACGAGGTATGCATCAGGGACAGTTTGGATATAGGAAAGGAAAATCGACGGAGGATGCCATTAACACGGCCATAAAGAAGATAGAAGACACGAACTCCAGGTATGTAGTGGCGGTGTATGTTGACATATCTGGAGCCTTTTACAACATGTGGTGGCCTGCACTCTTCCAGACACTTAGACAAATTGACTGCCCGAGAAACCTGTATAAGACCTTCAGGAACTGCTGCCAAGATCGGTACGTGGAAATGCTGAGTTGAAGATCTCTGAGAAGGTAAACCACCTATGCTCTGATGTAAGGAACTCTGCAAAGAGATCCAATCATCGGCATAGGTGGTAAGAAAATAAGCAGGAAAAGAACCAAGAAATATCTAGGGGTATACATGGACAAGAAGCAGAATTACAGCACACACATAGAAGAAACGTGTAAACAAGGGAAAAGCATCATGAATAAACTTGCGAGAATCGCACAACGTGATTATAAAATCCCATTGGCCACAGTACAACTACACTTCGGGTCAATAATGGCCTCAATAACATCTTATGGGGCCAGTGTGTGGGTTGAAAGGCTGCTTCTTGTAAGACCGAAAAAACGAATCCGAAGTGCACAAAGAGGTGTGCTTATATGCAAGACGGGAGCCTTAAAACAACATCGCTGATGGCGCTCTGCGCAATAACAGGGATATGTCCCTTAGATATAGCAATAAGAAAGAGAGCTGCAGTTTACCGGCTTAAAAAGTAGGACAACCAGAAACTCAGCAGGGTACTAGGAAGGAGACTAGCCAACAACAAGAAGGAAATTATGAGGATCATAGAACAGTTGTGGCAGGAAGAGTGGAGCGAATCGGAAGTGGGGAGAGAACCTTTACTTGGATAGCCAACGTGCAGCAACAAGCCCACTTTCTAAGCGGGTACGGACCCTACCCGACTTACCTGAAAAGGTTGAACCTCAAGGAGGATGACTTGTGCACAAGCGGGGAGGTGGGGACGCCGGAGCACATGGTTTTCCACTACGAGGTGACCAACGACCGACTCCAGGATTACAGGGAACAGCTGAGAGGATATAAAGTAGGCGATATGGTGGGAAATCCGCACTTGGTTAGTATTCTAAACAGGCTGACGGAGAGTACGTCAACGATGGCACAAGATATCTTTAATCGTGACCTATAACACTTGAAGCAAAAACAGCCACTGTCGGAACCCTATCTGGAAACCGCAGGAAACTGCCGGATTCGGCTAGAGTAGCCGCAGTGCGCTATAAAAAGTAAGAGAGAGAGAGAGAGAGAGAGAGAGAGAGACGGACAGACAGAAAAACAGAAGAAGAGAAAAATTAATGAAAGAGAAAGAGAGGAAATAACAGGCCGACTTTTCACTCTCTATTTGGAAATAATAGAGAAGTAGGAGAGGAAAAGCAGGAAAAGATTGACTAAGGAGATCAATCCGACAGAAAATTTAAATCCCGAACGAGACAATACCCGGAGTTGACAATCATAAAAAAATTAGAGTAAGATATAGGCTCAGAGGCATGTATAATAGCCATAGGATAAGTGCATGTAGCAAGAGGCGCGCCGAACGTTCTCGAAGTAGGCATAACCAAGGGCTGGAGGAGTTGCAGATACGATCTGTGTTATAACTAGGGAACAGACCATAGCCACGAAGTCCTGAAAAAAGTCCTTGTAGGTCCATCGTTTGGTGTGAGGTAAGGCTAAACTGGTTTGTGCAATACACAACAGGGCCCGACTCTGCGGGTTACCGTGTTTGTGCGAAACCATGCTTAACTTGCCTGGTATAAGGTGTCTGCGTGTAGTTTTACTCCTCTAGTGCGACCGTAACACGAGGAGTGCCATCAATTTGATTCCCAATGGCAAATGGAGACCAGTACCCGGTATTCATCAACCACGGTATTATAAAATTTTCTGACTCCTTAAGTGATTCGAACCGGGAAGCGTTTGGACTAGTACATCCAAAGCCTGACTCTCTTACCACTGACCCACCCCAGTTTAGGCACGAGAATTATACTTTGCAAAGAAGATTGAGGTTGAAACAACTGTAAATAGGGTTGTTATACAATGTCTCTGATATTTCAGAAACTATATCTCGAAATCGATTCTCAGATTAAATGTGGGCGAAAGAACTATAAACCCCAGGTATTTAAAAAAGCATAGATGGTTTGAGTAAAATGGCAGTGAACTGTAATAAATAATCGTATATCTGTTTTACAAATAGTACTTAGATTTAAAAAAGTTTTTTCACAGCTTCTACATTTTTAAGAAATTTATAAATCCCATAAAGCAGGTTAAGTGAGAAGACACATTCCAAATTTTCAGTACACTTTCAGTATTTAATAGAAATGGGTTTGACAAAAAATTATGGGATTTAGAGGTCCATAAGCGTTTGTTTACAATTTATTTACAACATTTTTTATAATAAACACTTTCATATTAACGAATCATTAGTAAGAAAATAACCAGCTATTTTTAAACCATTTGTATTTCTCCAGCCAACACCTGTCCATAGTGATTGTGTGAGAAGGTAATGGTTATTATAGGTGTTGTTCTATTTCTATGTATACCAAAAATGCATTATAAATTATTTATGGCCAGTTCCAACGCTAACTTTTACTTTTCAACGCGAAAAAAGAAGATAATATATTTAAATCTACGATTCGAGAGGAGCTTTTAAATTAGAGCATAAAAACCGTACGCTGTCCACAGTTTTATCAATACAGTCATCAAACATTTAAATCAATCATTCCCTAAGGCATTCCAATCGTGCAACACTTCAGAGCGGTTCTATTAAATGCGTGTGATTTTACATCGATGCCTGAAATGCCTAAAATGCTCTTTTCTTTGAAGATCCCATCTGCGATAAAATACAAACCAGAATTCGAGTCTCGACACATTTTAACATGCAAACGAAGTGAGGATATCTCAATATTAAATTTTATAAATATTCGTTTTATTTTCACGTATCGTTTAGTGATAAAGACAACAAACCAATTAAACACAAATTTGACATAATCGCTACACAGCCGTATCATTCAAAAAAACATAAATCAATAAGAACTAATTAAAAATTATTTATTGTCATCGCTATCATCATTTCCATATTTAAAATTATCTAGATAACAAACAACAAACGATTACTCTTTGTCAGTACGATAAAGCAGCCTCGTTAGCAAACGAATATCATATTGAGGTTTTTGTAATGGGGTGAGCTTCGAGGTGGTCTTCGAGTGCAATCCGAAAATTTATCTTAACCAATATTTAACTACTACAAGGAACGGTCATCATACTGTCAAAAAACCGGACACGTTTTATAAATCGTTCCGTTGCCGTCCTCCTCTGATAAACGCTTCTGTTTTCTTTCTCATTTGGATGGACTTTTTCAGTGCCGTCAGCTAAAATAAAGCGACTCGTTTTTTGCAAAAATAAAAGCAAGGAAAAGGAAACCGCTCCCCGAACATGCAACAAAGAATACGAGGAATTGTTGGGGTGGTTGTAACATATAAATCACGAGGTTGTGAGTTGTTAACATTCTATTGTTTAAATTACTTTAAGTGTAACTCTGCCTTTGTGCTGATTTTGGAGATTGTTGGAGGATTTCTTTTTCAACTGGCTTGTCTGACTCAGTGAAACAATTAGATAGTTAATTATTCTCATAGGGTTGCTGTGAAATCTGTTGGTACTTTTTTTCCGCGCAGCCTGAAAGACAAGGAGCAAATATTCTAAAATCCAGACGACGCAATTATTTTGGGATTCTCAGAAATTAAACGTTGCCAAATGGGAAACATGACATGGGTCCAGTTTGATTTAATATTTCAAATCGGATTAAATTATACGTAAACCCTGAAAGAACGAAATTCCAGCGCCTTCAATTTTTTAAAAACTTGGCTTTCCTTCGAATAAGATCTGAAACAAAAATGCGATTAAAGATAAATTTAAATTTAGAATACGTTTTATGATATTCAAACTGAGAGCGATGAATAAATTGACCTTAAAATGAAATTGAAAATTGTACAGCGTTGTAAACGATTTTGCGCAGAATGAGGTATCATAAACCTAATTGGAAATGTTAGGGAAAATTAAAGTTTTCAAACAGTACATAAGAAGACATAGTTAAATTAGCTTCTATAAATACTGCTCGGCCAAAAGTCAATATAAATTCGTGTTCTATTGTATTTGATTATCCAGTTCACTTCTCCGTTGTGCTAAATGTAATAAAATGTAAGTTTTGGGTGGTCTTTAAAGTGCTTGTTTTCCTAATAACTGTTTGAATGGAAATTGAAATTGAAATCTCTACTGCATAAACTGCAGCGATTTACTTTCGTATACAGTCTTCGCAAAAATTCCTAGGACGTCTGAATATTCGTCCATATACCCAAATTTATTGTCTCTATATCTGTAATTTATTCTTATAGGAAGAGACAACGTAGAATTGCTGGACCCCTGGGCTAGGGTCTGCTGTAGGTTTCTTTAATATAATAATCTACGCAGATACTGGCAGTATTAACTTAACAAACGAATATTTTTAACTTAGAGATATGGATATTTTCCTATGTTTGTATATTTCAGCAGTAATCATATTGTTCTTACTCCTTTTTTGATAGAAACACCTCGTAAATGTTTATATTTATCATTTTTCAATTACAGTTGTCAATGATGTCGACGTCTGGTACATCAGAAACGAGATCAAATTTTCCAGTTCGTTCAGTTTTTTACTGTTGAAAATGTATGCGTTTAAATGTATTTTCTGGTATAGTTTGCGACAAAATAAAGCGAATTCTACCGTAGAATAGCAATTGTGAACGACGTGTGGTGCACCAGAAATGAAATCTAATTTGCTAATTCGTCCAGTCCTTAACTGTTGGAAATGACTGTATTTCTATGTATTTTTTCCTATATTTTACGACAAAATAAAGCGAATTCTACCGTAGAATAACAATTATCAACGATCTCGACGTGTGGTACACCAGAAACGAGATCAAATTTGCCAATTCGTTGAGTTCTTAACTGTTGGAAATGACTGCATTTATATGTATTTTCTGCTACACAGCGTGTCCTTAAATTGCATTAAAAGCTTCAGCTAAACTTTTTCCTTTCATACTTTTGGTAAAAGTACAATTTGACAACAATGTAGGTGCATGTGTACTGTGATAAAAATTTCGAGTATCTGTTGTTTGCGGTTTGACACGTGTGCCAAGTAAATCAATTTTCAATTGACATTACGAATTCTGCATTACATTCGTTTTTAATTCGTGTTATTGAGTTCACTTGTGTCTTGCCCATCATTATGGTGTACGCTATAAACGAGTACGTGGATGTGATTTGGATTCTTGCGGAAGGTGAGGGAAACTGCAATGAGGCTGCTAGGGTTTAACCTCGGCGTTTTCCTAATAGAAGACATCCAAGCCACGTAGTAATTCGAGCTGCAAATCACAGTGTTGCCAAGTTTCAGATTCTTTAACTGGCTCGTATGAGGAAAATAAGCGCGATAGTAAGTTCCTGTTTGCTATTTTGAGTCTATATCGGTTACAGAAAAAGTTTACCTGAAGCTTTTAAGGCAGTTTAGGGACACCCTGTATTGCGCGAGAAAATAAAGCGAATTCTACCGTAGAACAACAATTGTCAACGATCTCGACGTGTGGTACACCAGAAACGAGATCAAATTTGCCAATTCGTCCAATTCTTAACTGTTGACTGCGTTTATAGTATTTTTTGCCATATTTTGCGACAAAATAAAGCGAATTCCACTGTAGAATAACAATTGTGAACGATCTCGACGTGGTGGTGCACCAAAAATGAGATCAAATTTAACTTTATTTTTTTCTTTGGAGTTCATTGTTTTAGTTTTATGGGCAGCTACTTTTATGTTGCAATCTTCCCATATGCTTGGTTTATGAATAGGCCTTTCTAGATCATTTTCGGCATATTCCTGACTTCTTCGATTCTTTAGGAATTTCGCCGATATAGATGTTTAAGAGCGCAGGTCACATACATAATATTTCCTAAAACATCTTTTTGTCTATATCTAGTGTGATTGTAGTTTTGTTGTAAATGTTTCTAATTGTTTTTATAATTATGCGTGTCTTGATTAATTATTGTATTTTTTCTATTATTTGTTTAAGAGTAGAAACTGTATCTGTTGTGGATCACGATATGTAGGTCAAACTATCGGGGTTTCTTTAACTCATAGTGAATCATATTAGTAACATTGTAGTGTACCCTAATTTTCTATTTACATTTATCTATCTTTGCGTAGGTTCTAGTAGAACCAAATGTGTAAAATCTTTTACGATATTTTTCCTTTTATGTAGGCTACAGAAATATGCACATACTTTTTAAGAAAAATGACCTTTTCATAGGAATTTGAGTTTATCATAGTATGCAAGTTAAACTTTCAGGTTGAACTCAGAACGTGAAAGTAATGAAGTAATTCGTACTGTGCTATCACAGCATGAACGATATTGTGTTATTTCCCAGCTTGAGTATTTTTACGTATAAATTCGAAAACTCATAACTTCTAAAGCACAAGGATTTCTTAACGCGTAAACAAAGATGTAAGTATTTTTTGATTCCACATCAGCTCTTAAAAGCTAGCGCACATATTAAGATAAACTTTATTAGCGTCTGTAACTGATTTACTCATATTGTTGTTACATTACATTTTCAGAAATGTTTCTAAAGTTTAATGGGTTTGGCTAAATACTAGAAAACTAAAGTTTAATGGTTATTAACACAGTATTTGAATTACTAGAACGTTCTTGTGATTCTAATTTCCGATGAAACGTGATCATAATTCCCAAGCCATTATGTTTCTGCTGATATGGTATACAGGATTCGCCAGACTGAACTAAGGCAAAATGCATGGGTAACTATATTTTTCCAGATTGTGTATCGCCAGCATGCTTTGGATACTTATACACATTGCACTGTTGTTATTATCTAAAGCCGTTTAGAGAAGTGAAAATACTCCTTATCATCATCATCATCATCATCATCTGGCATGGAACCGACTCGAAGGTCAATCCTGGATACGCCAGGCCCACCCAATGCCAGTAGGTGGGTAGAAATTTACGGGATAGGGTGGGATCGAGTGGGGCATTGCACAACGTTAGCATGTCTGCAATGCATGCCGCAAGACACCGCTGCTGCAACACCAGGTAGTTAGTAAGCTAAGCATCAATGGGGTTGTTGAGTACGTAGCCGAAACCGTTATGCGATTATGCGTTTGAGCCCAATAAGCTTTGGTATCAAAGATTCACATTGTTCTTATTTCACATCTATCTATTGTTCTAAGGTTACTGATTGCACATCTTTTAGTTTTCTAATGACTAAGAACCTACTTAATATTTACTCCCAAACCTATTTAAACTGCCCGTTATGCGATTATGCATTTGGCCCCAATAAACTTTGGTATCGAAGTTTCACATTGTTCTTATTTCACATCTATGTAGTGTTCTAAGGTTACTGAAGGTTCACATTGTTCTTATTTCACATCCATGTAGTGTTCCAAGGTTACTGATTGCACATCTCCTAGTTTTCCAATAACTAACAACCCACTTAATATTTACTCCCAAACTCATTCACACTGTCCGCTATGCGACCATGCCACCGACCCCAAGAAACCCCGGTATCAAAGTTTCAACCTGCTCGCATCTCCCATCTGGCCATTGTTTTAAGGTAACAGACTGCTCCCCTCCTTGTGTCCCAATGACCAACCAACCACTTGATACTCGCCGCACTGACCACCACTGCCGTACCACTCAGTTGGAAGGTCGATTCTGGATTGTACCTCCTTCGCACCCCAACCCTCCCCTCTGCCGTTGACAGCCAAATAGCCAGCGTCCTCCTTCCCACCGGCACCTGCTTCGCTCCCTCTCCTCTGCCCTTACCCTCCTACAGCCTCCTCCTCCTCCTCCTCGCCATCCTGTCCCTCCCAAGTCGACTCCTGAGCGGACTCCTCAGCCAGCGCGCACACTCCTCCTACCTCTCTTCGGACATCCCCCCTCCACGGCCCAGTCCTCCCATGTCTCCCCAGGTATGCCGGGGCCCTGCATATCCCCCCCCCCATGATGTACTCCACCCGCATCATGGTCCTCCGATCTGTATTTCCTCTGCCCGCATGGCATCCTCCGGCTGTAGAGGATGGTCGGCCGGTCCTCTTAGAATGTAGTGATGCAGCGAGCCGCCCAACACATCGAATACATATCCGATCCCCACCACATAAACTTCCAATACAAATCCTAGCAGCACGTTTACATGCCTGACCAAAATACTCCTTACCTATAAAAATTAAGCAAATATTAAACAAAAATGTTTATAAAATACTTAAGTAATAACAACATTTTAGCAATCCTGCAGAGTAGTGTTTAAGGCGCCATTGTTCTAGTAGAAGTGTTAGATTGCAAATCTGGTTATGGTCATTTTCATCTAAAATATTCTGTATATTCTGCTTGCAAGGCTGTGTCTCCAAGTAAATCGACACGAATACATATTTTTGGCTGCAAATAGTATTACCTGGCCCTATATAACGGCAGTAAACATTTTAATATTTGGAAATTGGGCTTGAATCTTCAGTATTTGAAATGCACAGCGTTACTTTACAAATTGCTCGAACGAATGAAACTAAGCAACAATTAGTAAGGTACCGAGAATGCAAATACGTTTAATTCTAAATAGTAGCAATAATGTCAAAGCTATGTATGTTAATTGATACTACTCAACGTAAATTAAGGTGGCAAAGAAATGTGCTATCACTCAGTAATTATTGGCAGCACAGTACGTCTTAATTTTACGATTATTTCATTCTTCTTTAATTACCTTCTAAGTTAATGCTCTCCCAGGTTCTCATTCGGTTGCAAATTCTCTCAAGACTCAGTTTGACAATGTGGTTTCGTTTGTGAAGGAGGTCTTATGGGACCGTAACCAGTGGTGTACTATGAATAGTTTATCAACGGGTTCGGTGAACGAAGCGAGGCAAAATAGGGCCCCAATGGATTTTTCTATTTTAATGGGGCATAGCCTAATTTGAGGGTATCTGGTAAAAAGTTGAACTTTTTAAAAATTGTTCTCTAACGATTTTTTCCTACAATTACAAACATATTGTTATGTATTTGTATTGTTTAAAAGATGAGTAGTATCTTAATAATGAGCTCACAAATTTTCAAAGATTTTAATTAATGGCTCGTGAAAGTCCATGCAAGCCCGCTAGAGTACACCGCTGATTTTACTAGGTTAACATAAATGTTTTGTTGAAAGACATTTGGCTGAAACGCATATTAATGTCACTGTATCGATCGTCAAATTATACATGAAACAATTTTAGTTTGACATGTCTTAGACAATTCTACAACTTCAGAAGATATTTTCCGTCCGTATTTAGGACACTGCACTTTAATTTTCGGATACAATAAGTAAGTAAGCTTCTTATTTGTTGTACCTTTAACAATTCAGCGATGGATTTTTCAAAATACCTGTCCGCGAGTATCTGCCTACATATGAAGTTTGAAATCTAAAGGGTAATTTAGAATTCATCATTAAAAAAAGTTTCTGAGTTTAATAATAATATTTTATTAACTTATTAATTAAAAAATATTTATGGGAGTTATGATTTATACATCTACTATTTATGGAACATTGTAACGAAACTTTAGACAAATTATTCGAACGTTATTTTTCTTATCCAAATGGGGTAATTATTGAAGCAGTTATTTTAACAGCAGAATTTTCAAAACATAGATACACATTTTCATGTTTTCATAATGTGTAATCGTTGTAGTTGGTGGAACCATAGTACAAAGTGTTTTCGTACACGTTTCAGAAGTATAACTTCTTATTAATTTAGGCACACGCCTAGTCAAATTCAACATACTTTAAAAAACCTTTTTTAAAGATTGTGGCATTCAAAGGGAGTAATCTGAAACTTTCATACATATCTGATTTTCCATCTTCGATGAGATACGATTGCATAACTAAAACCTTACAGAACTACCTACTGGAACCAATCCGTGTACTCCCCGGCCATCGCCATTCTTTTCATGTAAGAAATCGTTTACAATAGTTCCATTTCTTCCGCAAAAGTACGTTAATGTAGCATGCTCAAGTCAAGTCGTCCGTAATAGTCGCTAAGCACAATAGCTTGTCGTTGCTCTTTTCTCAAGCATCCACCTCATTCAGTTACTCGAGTATAATAATGCCCTGTACTTTACAAAGGGTCCGTATGTGCAGGTGATGCAACGGATAATGGAGATTAGTGTGTCCCTGTAGTTTCGTACAAAGATTTCGGTGTCTAGGTTCCAGTGTTTGCTTGGATTTACTGCACTGGGAAGTTCCCTTCCCATTAACCTGGTGATAAAGCTATAAGAGAAAATGTAGGAAAATATGTTAGAAATCCAGGTGCGCCTGTTCTAGTAATATTTTTCATGTTTTCCTACAAGCAAGAACGCATTTATTATTAAAACTAGGGAAAAGCAAGTAATTTTGCAGCGGAGTAGTATTCCGCGAGCTTGAGCTTCATTACAAATGGAAAATGAGCAGATTAGCTCGAAGGAGCAAAAAAGTGGCGAAAAGTAACAGCTGGGACAAAATGATTATTGAATATATGAATATTTTCTGAAGATCATTATGACGTTTCATAATTTTTAAGCGTTGTGCTAATTCTTACAACTGTTTTAGAGAATAACATTTAAAATATGATTATTACCGTATGTTGACAATTATTTTAGTTTGGAACATCAAACCTTCAGCTAAATATATAAAAGATTCGTTCATAATATGACTTCTGAATAATATGTATTTAAATATTGTTTTTATTAGCGTGGTTGCTTAAGAATTTTGTTTTAATAGTTACCGCCTTTCCACACGTTTAGATATTCGAATCGTATAATAATTTCTTAAGCAATGGAGATAATAGCTCACCTGCTATTAATATACAAAGTGGAAGCAGGAATAATGTGATTTTTATGTTTGCCAACAATCACTTTGATATAACAAATAAAAAGTATAATTTTATAAATATCACGTTTTAACACCTACTTTGCTACAGCAAAATGTTGCCTTAGCAAATGGAAACTTTTCAGGATATTTAAAACTACATATCAGCTTCATTTTTACGCAGTTTTGTAAATGTTTCAGTTTACAGTATTTGGTAAGTAATAATAATAGTAACAATTCTGTTTATTCTATACAAAACACTATGAGACAATAGTAACAGACTGACATTATGGAAACCGGCGGTGATTAAATGGTTTCAAAAAATGGCTCCGTAATTATTGGATAGCAGATCTTAACAAATCTTATAAGTTTTAAGTTTTCAAATATATCCTCGAAACTTTATAATTTACCTACAGGATGTATGGTATTCATACAAAATCCATTCTCCTGACACCAAATGTAAATTAAAATATTAATTTTTTGTAACAGTTACCTGATTATTTACACTCCGCCCAAAAGTTTAATGAGCTTAAAAATATAAAGATTATATTTTGCAAAACATTTAACACACTTAAACTAGTCTCCAGTGTGCCAGCCTACGTGGTAGTAGTCACCACCACTACTATGAGTACCTGCGCGCTATTGGGGTTGCAGTAGGTTCTAGTATACCATAATGCAGATGCACTATTATACAATTAGTTTTACGATTCATGAAACTGAAATGGCCTTCGAAGCAAACCCCTGCAATATTTTAAATGTTTGCTCATGTTAGCAAATTGCTTCGTAGTTAACCATAATTTTACTGTTATATAACTCAATTTCATATTGTTTTGTTTAAATAAGTGGATATTAAATTAAAACACGATAACAAGTAACATTTGTTAATTACTTTAGGGTTAGCGACAAATCGGGAGGAAAAGAGTTATAAAAAAAATACCTCCTTCCGGGTAGTGTGACAAATTCTCGACCTCCCAACTTAAAGGTTAAAGTTTCATCAATAATAACAGCATAAACACGACCAAAAACAAAAAATAAGTAGTGAGATCGACCTACGCAACGTGATGATAAGGTTTTTTTTTACAAAACATAACACGACATAGGGTAGGGTACATATTTGAAAAATTAAACAATATTAATGTTGCAAGGTGTGGGTGTGGGTGTGGGTGTGGGTGTGGGTGTGGGTGTGGGTGTGGTGGTAGCTCAGTTACAGCCCGTCAGACGATAAGTTTCACTTGAGTTCAGGGTGCGCAGTGGCAAATTTTTGTTATCAGTACCGGAGCGCATTTACACCTAAACGTCGAGCAGTGCAGACCTAGTACACTCCGTCAAAAAGTACGCGTTAGTTGTAGTGTTGTAGTGAGCATTGCTTGTGAACTTGGTGTACTGAGTGTACTTCGACAAAGTGGAGAACCGAAAGTAAGTGCATCTCATTTGCTCCGAATGCCGTCTCACTTCTTCTTCTACGCATCCCAAGTGAAACTTATCGTTTGACGGGCTGTACGTACACGAACAACTGGAAGGGCGACTTTTAATACCAAAAATGTGTGAAAAAGATGTCAGCAGTTTTTGAGACGATGATGCATATTTAAAATTTGATTTTAATACGTTGCCGGGACATCATTTTTGTAATGCATTCTCAGGAGAGAAGGATCCTGCAGAGTAATTTCAAGTGTGATTTGAACATTTTTACCCAATAATCTTTACAAAAACGATTTCTTAAATTTCTTATGTAGCATGACAAAAATACATTGTTTTGGCTAGATACAGTACCAGCTCACTATGCCAAAGAAATCTTACAATGGCACCTAAGGAATCAGGTTAACTACGTGGAAGAGGAACTGAATCCACCCAATAGTACGACCGATAGAAAGTTATTGGGCGATTATGAAGGCGAAGTTAAAGAAGAAAGATAAAGCTATTAAAAACATAGAAGAGCTGATCATTCATTGGAACAGACTGCTAAAGAAAATCGGAGAAAACGAGATAAAATGTTTAACGGCGGGTGTTGAAGAAAAGATGAGAAATTTTGTTAATAATAACTAAGAAAGTGTTCGTGTTTAAATTTGTAATTTCAATTTATACTAGTTTTAAAAAATTAAAATAATTTGCCATATCTACTGCTGCCATTTCTTAAAATCGTTTTACTTATGAACAGAATATAAGTGTTTACCCCTTACTTTACGGGAAGTAAAAAATCCGTTTTTGTATAGAAAATGGTTAAATAAATAATTTCCAATAAAACATATTTAAAATTATTTTATATTTTGTTAGAAAACATACAATAACCTTAATGCAGTTAGTAGCAAAGTTAAGCTCATGGTTAGCAGTAAATTATTTAGTTTGTAGGTGTTGCCGTTACAATCAGTTAAACTTGAGATAATTATGACGTGGCTCATGAAAGTACAGATCCCGTTTAGATGGGTGGGACATTTCGAAGTAAAAAATCCATTCATATTATTGTTATTATAATATATTATCTTACAGTTATGGTTTGATAAGCTGTCATTTTCGTGAGTACATTGAGCGATATTGCAGTTCTACAATAGCTAATTCTGCAACCACTTTTTGAGTAGTTTACTTACATTTTTTGAATTGGAAGGGCAACACTTTATTATGAATTAAAGTCTTGAATATAAATAAACATAGTTTAAAGGTTCTGATTAGTAAAATAAACCTACCGTCACGAGACGGTCACAACTGCAGTTTCCTGTTAATCATTTATTTCTAAAACGGGTTAGCGCGTGAGCCTCCTATGTAGCTTTGGTGGCCTAATCCTACATTTATATAATACTGCAATGGAAGTAATTGATTGATAAGATCTGATATTGGGTTGACTGTATGTTTTTTATTCTGTTATATTTATACAAATGAGCGATTGTTTTATTTTTGTGGTTTTCCTTATTTATGTTTGCATTGCTGTAAAGATACGCTCTGTGGCGGTGTAATGCTATTTTTTTTTATATTTTAGATGTCAGGAAAAGTAATTTTCACCCTCACTCATCGAAATAAGATTGTGGAATTACTTGACGATACTAAACTGTTTTGGGGCTTTGACAAGTGCAGCGGTCGAATTAAAAATGAACTGGAAACTATACTAAGACGGACTGCAAATATTCTGAAAATTTTCACTCTGTGTATTGTTGCGACGGAAATACTCATTGTAATAGCTCCAATTTTTACGAAAGATATAGCCGTTGGAGCTTGGACTATGGAAGGCCATGATGTTTTATTCAGAATCACTTTGGTGGTGCAAGAAGTCATTTTGTTTTTCGTTTTTACTACATTTACATTTATACTTGACTGCCTTTTCCTTGTTTTGTTTATTTATGTTATTGTACAGTACAAAATATTGAATTACTCCCTAAGGAATTTACGTATACCAAACGATTCTAATAACATAGACAGTAAGGTCTACACATACAAGTTGCAGGAGTGCATCCAGTACCACGTATTCTTGTTAAGGTATGTATACATGATATTTTTGTACTATAAAATGCATTGTTAAACCGTTACATTTTAGATATTCAAAGAAATTAAGGGATACTGCCTCACCTGTAATGCTAATTGAATATATAACTACTGCTGTACTTTTCTGTACCGAAATGTACATGTTTATTGAAAGGTAAATATTTGTAGTAAATGTTTTTAAAATATTAAAAAAAGTTTAAAAATATATTAGGATTAGTTAAATATTCAGAATCTTTTAACACGACATTAGTCTAGGTTAATGTAGTTGTCATAATACTACACATAGTACCAATATAATAGCGAATATTTTATGTAGAAACCTATACTTCAATGAAGTGAACAAAGTTTATGAGATTTGTATTTAAATCCGATGCTATGATAGAAAAACTAAAGAAACTTTTCCCCATAAATACATATTTTTCTCTCACTATTTTCATAGTATTGTTCTAAGTTACACAAACAAATTATAAATATCGAAATTAACACAGTTGCACTTTAATAACCTAAGAGTATCACCAACGATATTCTCAGAAAAATGACAATGTCGAAATATAGCTGTTAAAATTTGGTTAATTTTAATTTTCGTGTATCTTCCTTTTTCCTGCTTATTCTTCTTCGCCCACTTTATCATCTTCTTTTAATTTTTCTTTTCATGTACTTTTTCAAATCTCTTTTTGTCAATTTCGCACTATTTCTGAGAATCTGAGATTCAATTAATTTTTGGATATTTTTCTAGTGGAGTTTTCAGATGATACTATCATCCATTATTGTTGCTTATCCTAGCTTTATTTCTTCTGATGCTTTTTATCTTATTGTAGTGCCGATGCCTTAAATTAACTCGTGTGTTCATTTCTCTGATTTGTGGTGATCCCTTCGTAATGATATCATCTATTCTGGTTTCTACTATTATTATTGCATATACACGTATTGCCGGAATTATAAGTGAAACGGAAAATAACGTCATTCGTATGTACTATTAAATATTTTAAACAGTATTTCTGATGCTTTAGGTAAATACTGACGAAATCATTTTAAAAATTACTATAGATATTTCCAATATATAAATATTATGTAGGAAAGATTATGCAGGAGTTTCAATGATGAGTGGCATTTATGTGAGACTCTCACTAAGTACGGGACAAAAGAATACTACAGCCAAATTTAGTTGTCTTTCTAAAAGATATTCTTTTTCTATAAAAAGACCCATTTAACAAGGATTGCCTTACAACTCTAAATATGTAACGATGCTAGTGACTACATACCTTACATCGGTATACAGTTTATCTACTTTCGTTAAATATGTTGTCCAACAAACCGTAGACATTTGTTTTAAAATTAAATAATTTTTGTATACGTTTTAGTTGTGATGTGGAGTTGCTTCAAACGACCTTTAACAACAAACGTTATGCTGCCTTGCCTCTGACGTATATTAAATGCGTGTAATTACTTACACATACATTAATTATTTGTACCTCTTCTTAGTATGCGTAAAATAAGAGATTCAAATGCTAGATTCACATCAATAATAACAATTTCCAGCTGTGGCAGACCCAAATAAATAAAAATATGATACTTTTAAAAACTGGAGCCATACCGAAGTGCTTATTTTTAAAGAAGTTGGTCAAACAGTATTCGTAGTGTAGAACTATCCACCCTGCTCAGAACTAAGATGGTGGTATAATGGCATATGCTACCGGTAGTGCTTAAAAAGGCGCGCAAAGCCGTCGGTTCCGGTTGCCATATGAACATAATTGATAATTGTCAACCATATCGTGGAAATTTCTTTTTTCTGTTCCACGGGTTAGTTAGCCTCCTATACGGCATAGGTTTAAAGAGGACTTACAGAACCTGTTAATTGTAATTAATTAGCAGGCCATTGATCTATGTACACAGAAGAAGAAGAAATCAACATGTATATTTTATTTTTCGTAAATATATATTAACGCACATTAAATACATTTTCATTTCCTCAATAATTTATTCTTCTTTTTCTTCTGTGTGTAGGCCAATGACCCGTTAACTACCGACAATGAAGTAGGTTCTATGAGCCCTCTTTGCAATTTAGTAATGCAATATATAATGTAATATAGCACACTAATTAAAATTAGCAATTTATTATTTTCTAGTAACAATCTTCAAGAATCGATTAGACGCCCGGTATCATTCTGTGCTGTTCTATTTCAACTTGGATTCTATTGTATACCAGCGGATTATGTTACCAGCGAGGTGAGTATGCTTTTAATTCTAATATAACCATATATTTGTATAACATAATGCGAAATTAAAGAGAATATCGTGATTAATGATTGCGTATACGGAAGTCATCTGTGGGTATTAACGTCCCTCTTAATTTAATATTTAAAATTTTAATCTGCATTTCGTATGTAAACGCTATATTACTTCAAGTAAAATTGGTCTAAAACTACATTCTAACGATGTGTTTCTCTAAAAGCGGGATTTTGTTTTTTTTTTGTTTTGCGTAGGTATAAAATTCGCAATAAATGGTGTTTGTTGTCAAGTGTTGCCAAATTTATCATTCCCTATTCTTTATTATACCGAAGAATTGTTTTGAAAAATGGTTTCTCCAGTTTGTTTCACAACATTAAAGGTTGGTTAATAATATGCTAATGAGGTTATGCGCCAATGAATTTTCTTAAATTTGTTATAAATTTTTACGTATTTCTGTCTTCACATCAGAACCAACAACTGTATATTATTGCCGCTTAAAAAGATTAGTTTTTAAATAAATATTTTTTTATTAAATAAAATAATTCTTCAGTATTTATTTCTCTGTTATTAATTTTTCGATTAACTTTACTGTAAACTTTCAGCAGGCTAACTATACAGCTGATGCGACGTTGTAATGTTTTGAATCGATAATCCCTCCTTGTGCTGACCGCTGGTAGGGTAAAAATTTGATTGTGGTTGGTGAAATTAGGACAGAGTCTAAGTTACTTTTGTTAATTTACAGTATACCGTTTTTCTAGTAATAAAACTCGACCATTAAGTCTTACAAGAGTCAATAATATAGTGGAGAATACCCTATGGTTCCCTCATCTTTGATACAGATAAAATTAACCTAGTTATTCATTTTTACCGTATTGAGGATTTATTGTTCCAGTAAAGACTCTAGGGCGCAGTTTTATCGTTTGGGCGTTTGAATAACCTAGATTTTCGTTATTTTTTCTGTATTTCTTGATGCATACTATGATCAACTATTGTGCAATCTGACGCATCTACCAAACGAAAGTCAATATTTTGGCTTCCTATAACCTTGACGGCGACTCAAGGTAAAAACTATTCGTACTGTTAAGTATGAATGAAAATTGTAAGTAGGTAGTGATTATTTGTTTACAAAGTGCTTTGATTTGTAAGACGTCAAAGTAGTATTAACAAGAAATAAACCAACCTTCTGTTGTCATTATTTAGTCGGTTTAATAACTAATTGTATTTGTTTTGTGAACTCAGTTAATATTAAACACGCAGTTCTTTTCTTTTTCTATCTTACCGTATATGCCATAGACAGTGGGGACTCGAGCAATAGGTTCGGACTTTTCGAGGCCCTTTCGTTATATATTTAATTTAAATCAGACCGACTCTTGTCCTCCTTTTGACTTTTTTGGCATGTAATTGTACTAATAATTTTATTTAATATATTTAATAGCATTGTTTGATAACCTATAACTTGTTATTTTTGTGTATTTTCCTTCTTGTATGTATTTTGTGGGTAATATCGAGGTAACGAGAAAGCACAATAAGGTAGGTTTGGCTCACCGTAAGCTGACGGTTCTCTCACGTGGACCTTCGTGTATCTGTGACTTGAAAGGCTTGGAGATGCATTGTATCCATACAGACTTCCGATAATCATGTTCCGCGAACCATCCCTCTTCCCTGTGCTAAAGGTCTCAGAATGTGATAGTTTTTATTTTACGAAAGATTTGCCTTCCCTAATAATAATATTTAGAATTATAATAACTGAAAACGTTAGTTAGTATTATGTAATACAAGCACTGTATGTATAAAAAATATCATTTGTGATATATTCTACACTAAATATTTCTTAGATATTTTTTACTTACTAGCTTACAATTATATTTTAATGCTCAATACAGGAATCTGTTTCTCTAACAAAAAAAAAAATGAATAAACGATTAATTTGGAATACATATTAATTTTACAGGCTTTAGCAGTTTCGAATGCAATATATGAGTCTGAGTGGATATCGGAACAGCTGCCACCTTCACGGAAAATGATACCATTTATAATTCAAAGAGCCCAATTGCCAGTGACGTTTTCCGCTGGTGGATTAATCAGTATAAATAGTAGAACAATGATAAATGTATGTACCTAATATTATTCGAATGCGAAAAATTTCATTGTAGATGCCAGCCTTATACTTGTTGATAATGAATGTTGTGTAGAAAGTTTATTTTCCCTTCTGGAATATGTTGTAAGTGTTATAAAAGGTCCAGGCTTTGCTTTCCAATAGATGTTTTAAAAATGTTCATATTGCAAAGATCAACGTAATTGCAGTACCTTATGTAGCATTTAGTTTTCAATGATTTCCTAGCTCATTTCTATCAAATACTGCACGTAACATAATTTTACCTTATGGTTATGCAGATGTAGCGATTTACACACCACGTTCAATTATCAAGAATTATCATTTGTTCTTACAGCAACAAAGTGGAGAAAATCTTAAAAAATTGATAAAGCAGCCAGTAAGAATTTAATTTTCAGAGCTACTATTAGTTTCATACAGTCTTTTACCATGAATACCGCGGTTAATGAAGATTTAAAGGAATATGTATGATTTATCAAACCTTTCTCTTCTGGCTTCTGATTTGACCATTATCATCTACATTAGCTGTGTCCATTTCATGCACGTTGGATATCCAATCCAAGTAATATTATCTTTTCATTTAGTATATTTACTAACAAATAAAACGAAATATCGTTTATTCAAAATATACAAGTAAGTAAAAAAAATTTACATGCTTTTTAATAAAATGAAGATGAAGAAAAGAATGAACCGGGGCGCAATTGCTCAGCAGTAACTTAATATCCATAATATCTATAAATAATACAATGCAAACTAGCACTGACTTTGAACAGATACGTACCGAAAAAATGTAGGAGTATATAGTTTGTAAAAGTCATAACATCCGAAAAATTGCATACCTTTTTTAGATATAATATAATATATAGAATATTATTTGAAAGCCATATAAAGGCATTTATAAACTGCCATTAGTTTAGAAGATCTAAACTAAAAGATATCTTATCAGCATGTGAACATTTTCTAACAGATATATGGCTGGTCCCTTGAGTACTAACTATTTTTTTGTTTTAGGTTGTCAAGATATCCTGGTCTATTTGTACGATTTTAAGAGTTTTAAAAAATAAATAGTGTGTAAACCCGGGTAGCTGTGAAGGAATAACATATGTAAAAGTAATTATTTCTTGCCTGATGTAACACGCACTTAGATTACGAAGCACTTTAAAAACCACAAAATTTACTTATATTTTTAAATAATTATCACGATATTTTCCTGTTATTAGTGACGCTATTTAACTAAATATAACTCGGAGTAATCTTTAATATTTGGGGAGTTATTCTTTAGGGCTCGCATGCCTTAGTAGTTTATCTGAAAATAACACAAAATAACACAATGCCTATTATCAATGCGTTTTAGAATGAAACATATTGTTAGAGGCAAGGCAAATTTACATTTCGAAAACCTTATTAAAGATCCCCCAGATTTCCAAAGATACTCTGATTTCCTTTTTAAAACACTACTTATAGAAATATGTAATTTTGCATCTTGAATGAAAAGGTACATTTATAAACGACTCACTATAGTGTTTCAACTTTGTTTTATTGAAGACCTGCAGCTTAATGGCAGTTCCGAATCACGGGAAGTGTAAACACTTCTACTCCAAAAAAGATTTACTAGGCAGAATACTTCACTGGTGTGCTATTGTCTTGCGAAGTCTAAAGCGTTGATCGGTTGCCCATAATCGCCTCAATGTTATTTATAGAAGAACAATAAAATTAAAAAGACTCTTACGATTTGAATATCTTAAAGTTATATATTTCGATAAGTACATGTTTATGATTATTTGTACAGTTCTTAATTGTGTATAATAATTCAATAAGTATTTTATACTATAAAGTACATAGCAGTATTTAATCAGTT